>JASAOG010000113.1:467500-760000 GCA_030265305.1 Biomphalaria pfeifferi
TCTTGAAGACTATTGACTGTATCTTGAAGGCTATTGACTGTATCTTGAAGAATATTGACAGTATCTTGAAGGCTATTGACTGTATCTTGAAGACTATTGACAGTATCTTGAAGACTATTGACTGTATCTTGAAGGCTATTGACTGTAGCTTGAATGCTTCGGATTGTATCTTGAAGGCTTTTGACTGTATCTTGAAGGCTATTGACTGTATCTTGAAGACTATTGACTGTATCTTGAATGCTTTGAACTGTATTTTGAAGGCTATTGGCTGTATCTTGAAGACTATTGACTGTATCTTGAAGACTATTGACTGTATCTTGAAGACTATTGACAGTATCTTGAAGACTATTGACTGTATCTTGAAGACTATTGACAGTATCTTGAAGACTATTGACTGTAGCTTGAATGCTTCGGATTGTATCTTGAAGGCTATTGACTGTATCTTGAAGGCTAATGACTGTATCTTGAAGACTATTGACTGTATCTTGAAGGCTATTGACTGTATCTTGAAGGCTATTGACTGTATCTTGAAGACTATTGACTGTATCTTGAAGGCTATTGAATGTATCTTGAAGACTATTGACTGTATCTTGAAGACTATTGACAGTATCTTGAGGACTATTGACTGTATCATGAAGGCTATTGACTGTATCTTGAATGCTTTGAACTGTATCTTGAAGACTATTGACAGTATCTTGAAGACTATTGACTGTATCTTGAATTCTTTGCACTGTAGCTTGAATGCTTCGGACTGTATCTTGAAGGCTATTGACTGTATCTTGAATTCTTTGCACTGTAGCTTGAATGCTTCGGACTGTATCTTGAAGGCTATTGACTGTATCTTGAAGGCTATTGACTGTATCTTGTAGTCTATTGAGGTCTTCAGTCTGTTGAAATATGTCTATTGAGTTGTTGAGACTCAAAGAACATTATAAAAGACTTAAAGAACAGTATTAAACACTCTGACAGACTCAAAGAAAAGTCAAAGACATAAAAAACATTATACATTACCTAAATAACACTGTAACAGACTCAAAGAACACTAACAGATTCTGATAACATTATAAAAGACTTAAAGACCACCCTGACAGACTCAAAGAACACTATGACAAACTAACTACATTGCCCATTGCCAGTTTCCTGTGACCTCATGACGAATCGGAAGCCAGACAATCAGAAGCGTAATAGATTCATTCTCTTTCTAGTCGCTTTGATATTTCGTTTCGTTAGATTTCCTTTCTTCTTCTTCTTTTTTTATTCCATTTTTTTTCTTTATTCTTTCGCTTTCTCACCAGTTTTATAACAAACTTCAAGCGTTATATTCTCTGCTCGTATTTGACACATGCGTTACTCTACACAGCCGAGACTATAAATGTTAATTTCTAACTCGTTTCTTACAGTTTCATACTTAATGACTCACATATACGAGGCGACGTCAAGAACGGGATTTACATCGAGAGCTTCTTCAATAGACAGCCAAAGTTTGTTGAAGTCAGTAAAACGATGATTTAAGAATCTGTCGGGAGAAAGTCTATGAAAGAAATCTATTAAAACAGTGCTAACAAACGACACACTGCGTGTCAGTTGCGTAGATAAGGTGGGGGGGGGGGGGGAGGAGTGGAGAATTAGAAAAAAAAACCGGGGCTCACACTTGACAAATTATTGTTTTGTTTTTTTTTTAACATTGAATATTACCAAATTGCAGAGGTCACACCCCGGGCCCCCGGAAATGATGGCAAACTGCCAGCTACCCCACCGCTGCGAGGTTACATTTGGAGGATAGTCTATGAACGAATTCTGCCAGTGATACCTGAGGTCATTTCGAGTTTACAAAAAAAAAAAAAAAAATTATAAGAAAGCTAACTCTTAAAAATTAAGTAATAGTATGTAGACGGTATTATTCCCCTTGTGTATGAAAAATTTTTTAAAAAGCTAAAAAAAAATTATAATAATAATATGAAGAAGAAAAATGGAGATATATATATATTTGTATTATAACCACTTTTAAAATCTTTTGCTTACTTCTCTGTTACAACGTCTCTCCTGAGTATCCTCTTGTAGTTTGTTCATACTCCTTGCAGTCACCTTACTTTATGTTCACTTAGTAACGACTAATACTCTACAGCAGTGATGCCCAGAATACGGCCAGCGGGCCGCGAAGTGTTTCCATCCGGCCCGCCGAAACTACAGCTCAAAGTGTAAAAAAAATTCCCCTTTCCAAAGGGTTGATAAAGTGTGTTTTTTTTAACCTACGTTAGGGCCCTAACTTTTTCTCTGATGGATTGGTACCATGACCTTTAACATTGTGTTTATGAAATGAGACTAGATGTCTAATCTAACAGGAAAAGTGAACGGATCTTTACTTTTTTTTTTTGAGGAACATGACAATGTGCCGATGTATTTGATTTTTAAAGAAAGTGAGGCTGTTTAAAAAACAAACAAACAAATATGGCAGCATTCTTGATTTGATCCGCGAATAAAAGATTGTTCAACTACGCCTAGAGATTGAAGGAATAGTTGCCATAAAAGAGATGAGAAAATCAGTCGGTGGTTAAGCTAGATAGAATGCTGCTCACATTGTAAGTAGAGAATTGAAGCCATTGTTCCGAAGGGTATAAAAGAAGACAAACTTCAAACATCTGACTAATTAATGTCAGTGCTACATCCACGAGTTTCTAATCAAATAGTTTTAGTTCTATTTCATTACGTTTTTTGTATCTTTGCGGTCATGTGGGCCGCGACACTAGTGTCGGAAATTAAAATGGCCCGCAGGTCGAATTAGGCTGGGCATCACTGCTCTACAGGGTGCATGTACACAAGCCACAAGTATTATTTTTTTTTATGTAGGATGCCTCAGCTTTTTTTTTTTTTTTTTAGGAAACCTCAGAATTTGCGCTATTCAGTTGTAGTTTTATCATCATAGGAATCCTTGGGCCTTAGGCCTCTTTTCTGGCTTTTTTTTTTTATTTGTAAGTTCTGATAATTCACGATTATTAAATCATAAACAATTGAAAAGTTATTAACCTAAAAATATGATAATATTAATAGGAACATTATTTATTAGCAAAGACATACTACCTATATGTATTATTAGCAGTTGAAACCTACAATTGCTTTCGTATGTTAATCTTATCAAAGTTATTTAAATCTTACGTAAGGTAAACATACTCTTGTATAATTACAAACCATCAATTTAAAAACACTCCAGAGATAAGCTCTAAACAAGATCTATCATCATTATTCCAAGCGGAGGCTAGAAGCGATCATATGTGTCTGGAATATTTTTGATAAGTATATGGGCTGTATTGTTGCTTCTAGCGCTGACAACATTTGTATTTCACAGTCCTAAATCCATCAGTTGATATACGTATGCGTACATCAGTGATGCTCAACCCTATTAGTTCTGCGGGCCACTTTAATTTTCCAACACTCGTGTCGCGGGCCATATCAACGAAAAGGTACAAGAGTGAAATGAAATGGGCCTCGAACTATTTGATTAGAAACCCGTGGATCTAGTTCTTACATTAATTAATTAATTAATTTTTTCTATTATTTTACGATATCTGAAAATGTCTTCATTACTCTGCTCTATGTGTGAGCAACATTGTAGATAGCTTTACCATCCGACTTATTTTCTTGTTTCTTTTTTGGTAAATATTCCCATGAATCCTCCAATCTCAAGGTGTAGTTAACAAATCTTTGATTCGGGTCTCAAATCAAGAATGCTGTCATATTTGTTTTATATTGCCGTTTAAATATATATTGTTTTGTTTTTTTTCAAAATAGTCACACTGTCTTTGTAGAACTATTATGTTGGCTTATTATCATGTTACACACAAAAGCAAAGATCTGTTCACGTGTTCTAGTAGATTCTACATTTAGAGTTCCTGTTAAATAAACACTCAAAGACTATGGTACCAATCCATCAAAGAACAAGGGACGTCCGTAACGTAGGTAAACATTATTTATTTATTTTTTAAAGGGGAATTTTCTACACTCTGTGCTGACGTTTCAGCGGGCCGGATCTGGCACAAAATCCCGTAGAATATCTAATAGAAAAATACCTCACAGAATATCTAATAGAACAATTCCCATAAAATATCTAATGGAACAATATCCCACAGAATATATAATAGAACACTATTCCATAGACTGAATAATAGTTGCACAAGAGTTAAGTCTAAACTTCAAGTCTAGAAACTAAAGTCCAACTATCATAGACTAGAAACAAAGACCACACTACAGCTTCTGATTGTTGTCATGAGCGGGGGAGGGGGGGGGGTAAGATGTTAGATTGTGTGTGTGTTTGTTTATTTTATTAGTTGGTTTGTGAATTGTTTTTATTACGGGGTTTTCAAGTTTGGGGGGGGGGGGGGGGACAATAAGGTTTCTAGCGGTCAGTCTAGCAGTTGGAGAGCTGACTTAGTCTGCTTGTGATTATTATCAGTTTTTATGCCTAGTGTAAGGAGAGGTTATATTATTTTTCTTGCTATGTGTGGGAACGGACTATTTGGGGGTAATACTATGTTGTGACATTGATGGCCTTTGTTAATTGAATCTAGTTTAAGCGCCCTGTAGTATTAATTCGGGCACATTTAGTATTTCAGTTATTGATGATTATGCATTCAATATTATATGTGTAACTTGCAGTTGGCTGTAAATAACTACTAATTTTATACTCCTTCGTTGAGTGGTACTTTATAATATTTATACATGTAAAGGTCTTACCCCTACACGAGCTATACCTGTATTGGACTAACCCAAGTCCTTTACAATTGTCGTGCTGAAAGTAATGAATTTTGTCTCTTTTTTTTTCTGGATTGCCTACCAAACAGATTGGGGCTGCATCTGAGTTGGTGTGTAGTACTGGCTTTTGTCCCATGCATCATGCTAAAAATAAATTAGTACGCAATGGTCCAGGCCTTTTTTTTTTTTTTACCAAAAGGGTAAAATAATATTTTTGGAGGTTTCATTTTTGTATTTAGACACTCATGCAAGAAATTAAAAAAATCTTATATTAATTGTAATGATATCAATTACTTTGGATCAGTCACGTGATTAAATTTGTAATAGATTTAGGCTAAAAATAATTAATATGTGCAATTAGAACTATTTTTACCGATTGTTTTTGTTTAGCGCAATTTCATGATTTAACTTTATGAAAATGCTATGATCCTATCACTTGTCTGGACCAGTTAGAAAGGGTGGGGAAGAAAGAAGGCGGTTTCTCTATGAATATTACCGTATTTGTTTGTTTAAATGAAGTTATTTACAAAATTGTACGTTGAACGACCTGGATTCAAACTCAAGGGCTCTAGCCTTTTCAAGGCAACATACAGAACACTCAGGGCCGGTCTTAGGCCACTGCAACCTATGCGGCCGCAGTGGGCCCCGCACTTTCAAAGGCCCCGTGCGAAGCGAATTCTAGGTGTAAATTATTAAATTAAACCATTTTAACTTATTATTAAAGGGTTCCTGGAATTCTTCTGATATTGCAGAATCTCCTGAAATTATTATATCTTCTGAAAACTCATGCAAATCTTTTTAAAAAACATACAAATTGTCATTTCGGGGTGTCATTCAATATGGACAACGCCAATCTTACTCGCGATAAAATAAAAAGCATTGTCGGCTATCATGTAATAAAAATGTAGGCCTAATAGTAAGTCGAATTTTAACCAAAATAAGAAGTTCAAATACCACACTGGCATACACATATTGATCTAAATCTATCTCGACCTCTTAAAAAAACAACAAAAGCGATATTTTGATAGTCGATAGTAAATCTAAAAAGCAGATCTGAATATCTTTGTTGGAAAACTACTATCTACTGCAGATGCCTCATAGAGTTAATTTGACAGTGGTTTTGTACTTAGTAAAGTATGAATAAAATGCAAAGACACATTTATTTTCTAATACAAAATCTTAATTTTCACTTATTATCCTTATCCCTACCCAGACTGGGCCCCGCGCAATCCATTTCGCATAGGGCCTCGCAATCTGTAGGACCGGCCCTGAGAACACTGTACTATAGAAGAGCTTATGAAAGTAGGTTTTATAGTTAGCTATTATTAGTTTCAAATCTTAAAGCAAAGTATAAAGGGGAAATAAACCGACTTATACAATTACATCAGTCAAGTGCAATTTATTTCTCTTGTTCAATAACAAACAAAATAATTTATTACCAACAGTTAATTAACTGTTTTAAAAAATTGATTATTGTGTTGTCGGGTAAAAGAAATATGTGTGCAAAATAAGTTTGAACCTTTGATTGGGTATGGGAGAAATATACATTGCCAGACATTTTTACCAGATACATAGACAAAGTAAATTGATATAATCTTTTTTAAAACACAAGTCAGCGTGATTGTACACGCTGGAGCTTCATACTGGTCAACCAAGCTGTTTATTCCATTCAAACATATGCCCCACTAATAATAAATATTTTCAGCATGGCGTCCATCAAAATACAATCTATCAGAATATACTATATCGCACACAACATGGGCGATCACTTGTTTTGCATGTGACATAAATCTTATGTTTTTAGTTTTTATCTCCCTTTCTTTCGGCAGGTGTGTTTAATGATGAAGCGCGAAGGCTAAGGAAGAATGGCAATCTCTGGTCAATATCTCGACATCGTTGAGTTTCAAACTCGACTTCCTTCAAACAGTCGAGACTGCAATATCATGATGTGCCATTATTTGTTAAGTCATTTCATTACATGAATTGTGCTTATTTCACTTGGTACCAACCAGTTTTGGTGTATGCCTATAAATAGATTCAGTCTTTCATTTTTTGTGGCCGAGAGAGAAGAGCGCGTGAAAGGTTTTCCGAAAGCTGCTGTTCATTACGTAGTATAAGAATGTGTTGACGCTGGCGTTGGTGGCGTCGAAGAAGAAGGCGAAAGAGACGAAGATGATGTAGATGTTGCTGTACCTGCCTTTCAGATGAAAACCCGGGATGGTGAAACTAAGGGCCGAGAACACCACCGTAGGCGTGAAGGTTACAATCAGGACGCAGGCGACGACCACAACCGTCCTAATGGCCATTTTGTCTTTAACCGCTAAAGCTTTGGCCTGGTCCTTGGACGCCTGGGCCCCGCCCCTCCACCGAGAGAGCTTGTTTAACTGGACGATGAGCACCGTTGTCATGACAACGATAGCAGGGAAGGAGGTAAACATCATGACGGTGTACACCAGGAAGCTGATCCCCTCTAGGTCCAGCCTATCCAGTCGTGGGAGAAGTCCTAGGATGGTTCTGTTGTACTGCGGGAAGTAGGTCCAGTCCAAGTAGAAGAAGCAGTACTCTGGTATGAGTGGGATCATGGTCAAACACGATATTGAGATGATGATCACAACAGTGCCTTTAACAGTGATCAAAGCTTTCACTTTGAAAGGTAAAGCAATGCATAAGCACCTCTCGGCGGTCATATACACCGTGATCCAGGCCGTGATTCTGGAGAGACAGGCGTGGGGGAAGCCCCCAGTGAGGTAAGAGACGTCTGGGGGGAAGAAGGTCAGCTCCTGGAGGTTCACGAAGCGGTCATTGAAGCAGATACTGACCCACTCCGTAATCAGAACGTTTAGGAAGTCTGCCACGGACAGAGCCAGGAAGCTGACGTTGACACTGGACGTAACACCCTGCCTACAAAACAGCACAATGTTTAAGATATTCCCAGCCATGCCAAGCAGACACACGGCGGCTGTGAGCACTTCTAGGACCACGAACTGGATGATGTCTTTGATGTGGTCACTCACATCCAACGGATCAAATAGGACAATCAGTGGACTTCCACCTGTGGGTTCAAGACTGACCACCTCATAGTACAATGTTGAATTCATCTTTCTTTTTTTTTAAATCACTGTAGTCACACTAGAAAAAGGAATTTTACAATTCACATTAAAACATGGGAATTAATAATTCAATGAATCTGAATAAAACTTTAAAATTTTTTGAAAAATTTTGATTCTGTTCTTGTTTTATAAATATTTTAAAAACGAATCTTAGAAACTGTTGGGCAATAATTTTTTTTTAAAAGTTTAGCAACTAACTTCAAGAGTTGGGCAAATCTCTTTTTTTTTCAAGAGTTGGGCATATATCTTTTTTTCAAGAGTTGGGCATATATCTTTTTTTCAAGAGCAGGGCATATATCTTTTTTCAAGAGTTGGGAAAATCTCTTTTTTTTTTTCAAGAGTTGGACATATATTTTTGGCCAATAACTCGGGGAACAACATAAAAAAAAGTAAATCTGTAAAACAAAACAAAACATAAATAAAATCCCAGACTATCGATTCAAAACAAAACTGCTCTAAGTCATCAAAAGCAACATGATCTTGAGAAATATCCTAAAAATACACTGGTATGACAAAGTAGAAAACACCAAACTGTGGGAGATGAGTGGACAGAAAAATATAGAGGTGCAGATCTTAGAGAGGAAGTGGAGATGGATTGGTCACACCCTTAGAAAAGATACCAGCAACAGAGCTAGGCAGGCCTTAGAGTGGAACCCCCAGGGAACAAGACGCAGAGGAAGACCCAAAAAGAACATGGCGACGCAGCGTACTTGAAGAAGCAGAGAAGACCGGGAAGAGCTGGGAAACCATCAAAAAGCTAGCAAGAGACCGTGGAGAGTGGCGTGTTTTTGTCGAGGCCTTAAGTTCCATAAGGAGCTCAAAGGAGTGATGATAATGAACAGAAAATGATCAGTAAATACAAAGGACTTCAGATCAATACTCTTAAGTCAACCTTAAAACCATTGAGATAGTTCTAGAACCAAAGAACGATTTAGAGTTCACAAAAGTTTGATCACTTTGTCAATGTTACTTAGACCCACTTATCAACAACAAATAGACTTTCGTGAGTATTCGTCGAAATTGAAATCAAATAAAATTTACGCGATGCATACCCGTTTGCAGCTGTTCAACTGTACAAAGCTGTGCAGCTGTTTAATGTCGAGTAACTGTATGATTTAACTTGTTAGTCAAACACAGAGAACATGTTTTAAAACTTATTATTTCCGCAATAATATTGACTTTCACATCTGGATTTTTGATATAGCGCAATGTTTGTAAATCTACACCTGTAAATGACTCTCTTGATAAGATAAGAATGTTCTATTGATCTATAATCTTAATCCACTTTGTGTATGTGTGTGTGTGTCCTGTCGTCAATACATCCAGGACTTGATTCAAATTAATAGTTGTTTTAATTTGATGAAATCGAGGCTTAATTTGCTAATCCTGATAAAGACTCTTAGTATTATACTGAAATAGTCTATGTTAATGTCTCCATTCAGTGTTAATATTTAACTTGTAACATAATCATAGTTTCCACACATTGGAGACGTGGCATATTCAGCACTGGGACAACTCTAACAACCAACATTTACAGAAAAGGATAGTTATCTTCCCCTTGCTTCTAATTATTCTGCAGGAATAATTCTAGCCATCATTCAAGAATGTCGTTACCAAGTTGTAATTACGCATGAGCAAAGCGATGCTCTAATTTGATGTTTTAATCACAACTTTACATTTAGTTTCTAACAAGCACAAAGAGATATTGACCTGATTCTCACAGCCCACACTTTGTTCTTACATTAAAGGAACTAGGCCATTCATATTCAGATTTGTGCGTGTGTGTGAGAGTCTAGTCTGAATGGGATAGCAAAGGACTTATTTCATGAAAAGGCTAGGAACTTACTTTAGTGAAATGTCATTGAACTTACATCAGTGAGATGTCAGTGGATGAGCTTTGAGAGATGCCAGTGAACTTACCTTACTGAGATATCAAGCGAATTTGTATGTGTTGTTTTGTCCATGCCCATGTTTTTGTATGTGTTTTTCTTTCTTTAAAATAAATTCTCCTTGCTATTGTAAAGCATGCATATATGTAACCCTGCGGACCAAGTAAAGTATTTTCTATACCCTCGTTTACCCCTGCAGTATTAAATCTTTGTTTTTTGTAAAGACATTTGACTGTAGACAATTGGTAGACAATTCTTTTTTAGAAAGGGGGTAGGGGCTGTAGTGAACTAGTTTAGAGAGTATGTTAGTTTTGGTAGATAAATATATTGTGTCTTTTTTGGGCGACGGTAAAAGTAGTGACGTAGTCAGACAGAAGAATGACTTAGCAGACTAGGCGAACACGATAGCGGAGACAATTTCTTTGCTAACCAGAAATGGCTATGTGGGCGAGTAAATCCCGTTTGGACGTCCCCCAATGTTCAGGTAGGGTCCCTACTAAAGGGGCAACTTCTACACGGGCAGCTTCTAAACGGGACCCTACTAAACGGACGACTACTAAACGCGCCATAACTAAACGGGCTACTACTAAATGGGCTACTACTAAATGGGCTACAGGGGCAGCTTTTAAATGGGTTAATATAACATGGACAAACTGGACAGTATTAACTTCCTCCCCCGCACTGAGAAATCTACAATCTTCCAACTAAGGGCAGGACACACACTTTGCTTAAATTACCATTTCAATAAAATAAATTCCAAACAACTCCCCCTTTGTAGACACTGCGCCCACCCTTATGAAACTGTAAACCATTTCCTCTTTGAATGCCCCTCCCTAATCCACCTTAGGCAGACCCTACTACCACTACAGCCCAACATAACCAACACCCTTTAGGGCAGCGCTGAACAACTGAAGAGAACAGCACACTTTTTTTTCCTTGGCACAGTCTGCAAAAGAGCTCACAGCTCAGCAGCGATAAAGCTGGCTAGAAGAAGAAGAAGAACTATCATACATATTTTTTGTAGGTCTGATTATGAAATCTCTGAACTGGAATTTTGTATCATTGATCCCTGACAAACGATACGCTATAATGCATTCAAAAATAACCTGTTTACAACTTTGTGTAGATTAGTGTTATCACAGCGCCTTGAGCCTACATTTTGTTTGTTAACAGCGCCCTGTAAGTTTTATTATTATTATTATTATGCGACTTAAAAACAAAACAAAAAAGGATTACCACATTGAAGGTAAAATGCCCGGATGTTTCCAAAAATATCCACACAGTTTAAATAGATATGAAATTACGCCCCTTGATTTTTTTGCCTCATGAGGATACCTTACAGACTAAAGGTAAGCTATTGTACAACTTTTGCGCCGACGCTTATGGTGCGCACTAGAGCACTGTTGACCACGGTAGATAGACGACATATTTAGACCAGGAACAAGAGACAGCTAGATGAAAGGAAAAACAGAACTAGACCTTGTTTCGATCCGCCTAAATCTAAAAAGGGAAGACCTTCTTTCAGGGAACAGAACCAGGAAAAAGAAGAAGAGGCAGACAGAGAAAGCGATGGGAGGACAACATAAAAGAATGGACGGGCCTGCCATTTAAATGGGTTCTAAACAAGCCAAAAGACAGGAAGGAATGGAGGAAGACGGTTGACAAGTCTTGCTTGGTGCCCCGACGGTCCAACTGACTAAGGGATAAGTAAAAGGTAAAAGGTCAAGGTAAATCTAAAAAAAAAAAAAAAGCCAGTGGACGTTCTTGCAAGTTGAGAAGCAGTGTTGGTTCCTAGTAGGGGGGGTTCTCTGGTCGAGAAATTGTCCAGGAAACTGTGGAATGCTTGTTCCAGCGAAGGGAAATATTCCCGTTGTTGAGTGCAGGGACCTCTAATAGAAGTCTTGTTTTGATACTTTCTTGCTCTAGTCGAGTCTCTTACGACCTTTTCTCCCCCGGACGCCACTATGATGCTGGGTTTCTCCCCCGGACGCCACTATGATGCTGGGTAGCGTAATCCGGGGAGATCTTTCACCAGCGTCGTCGACAACTTGTTCCCACTTGATGGCCACAGTTGTTAAGTCTCGTTCAAGTATTGCACCTTCAGCATCTTAATGTAAATAGTTTTATTCAATGGTTTCCAGCCCACTGTGGTTTGGTCAGTCATCAGAGGGCTGGCATTTTAGCGAAGTCCGCGGCGGCATCGAGCACTCTCGCGAGTGTACGATCCCTAGCCGACACCCGTTTGTTGGCACTTTGGTTCGACAGTTGGGACGCTTCCGACAAGGGCCGAGTGCTTCAGAAGCAGCTGAGTAGACCAGATCGAAAGGATGCATAGTGGGAGCCCAGTTCGAGTCGGACACTGTCCAATAGGTGCGTACTATGGACGGTGGAGGGAGAACTACAACACACGGTGCCGCCATTGCGTCTAGGACGATGAAACAGTAAACCATATTCTTTATGAATGCCGAGCTCTGCATGGGGGACGATCGGGACAAGGAAATGAGAGAGAAAATACTGGTCCATATGCGGCATTAGGTCTGTCGTTGTACGGGGACATGGCGACCTTACAACTCACTGCCAGCTTCCTCTTCTGTGCTCTAAGGGAGTAATTCTCACCATGGTTCACTAGTAATGGGGTTACTGATTTATTAAAGAATGTACGACGCCATGTTTTATGAGGATGGTCAGTTGGTCACGTTTTCTTTTTATTTATTTTATGCCTCCATTATATTGCTGTCTTTAAACGCCTGTTTCTCTCTGCTTCAAAATTGTTCCACGACCCCAGTCAACATTCACAGAACCACTGAATAGACACATTTTAATAATAACTAGGGGTGCACCGAATAGTCGCTCCGGCTCCGGCTTAATATCAAAGTACTATCCAGTGCACCCTTAATAATAACCGAAATGTTCGCTTACTAGTGAACCTGACACCAAGGAATACGTTGGGCTTAAGGACCTTGCGTTTATTTCAAAATATTCATGGAACGCAGTATCTTTGAATGGCGTAAACAAAGAGTGAAGTCCCCCTTTTCAGACCTTGCTATCTAGGGTGCAGATAATGTTAAGGTCATCTGGTTCTTCGGCCAACGGTTAACCAGCGGGGTGTTATGTGGCCAGCACAACGACCAGCCGTCTTTGCTCTCCCCATCCAAATTAGGTAGCCATTATAGCTGTGTGGACTCAGGGCTGCCCTAAGAATCCCGAATTTCAAAATACCAATCTTTACCGAGATTCAAACCCAGGACCCCAGGTCCGTAAGCCTCCGCGTCCCAAAATGACGTCAATGAATGTAAATCATTGATAACAAAACTAGTTAAAAAAAATGAACTAACTCCAGTTTCTCTGTCCAGTTCAAAAGAAAGTGCACATTATTCAGAAAATTATTATTTATTTTTAACCAACCAATCGGTTAACAAACATTTGGGAGTTAAAATCTTATCAAAATAGAACTTTCGATCACTGGGAAGTCGGAAGGATTTCCCAACAGAGACTAACGAGGATACAACCATCCTCATCGAATAATTAGAATCAGGACAGGAGTGGCCAATCTTTTAATTAACATGCACTTCCTTTCATTTCTGTTCCTTCTGCAAGTCCTTAAAAGAATAATTCTTAGATAATTTTAGCATTTATAAATCCAAATAACATCACTAGTTAGAATGCATTATTTCTAAATGTAACACTCTTTGCAGTTTCAAATACAAAATACTATCTCATACAAGCAAGATCCTCCTTTTGAAACTGTCAGGTAGAGTTGAGCCTTCGGCAGTTCGGGTCTTGGAACCCTAGGCCAGCAAAAGTGAACAAGAGCTTCCTCTGACCGGCCTGAATGAGAACAGTGTACACTGTTCTGTCTGACGGGGGTCAGATTCGCGGCCAGAGGCCACTTACTCTGGGACCCCCGCCATTCTCCTTTTCCATTTATGTAACGGGACCTTGTGGAACGGCGCCTGGATTGTGATAAGGTTGTAGGAGCCTTTTACAACTCCGAACTGTGCAATGAGGATAGTCTCGCGCTTCCTTAGGCAACGCCTCGGGAAAATAGCTTTGCTACTCTTCGGCCAATTCTTTCATCCTAAGATCGTTTCCACCCGGGCGCCACCATGAGGCGGGCTATCATGCCTGGAATACAGGCAAGATAACATCGCTAGCTTGAATGTATTATTTCTAAATAAAACTCTTAGCAGTTCCAAATACAAGATAATATCTAATACAGGCAAGGTAACAACTTCGGACTTCGCTAAGTATAATTGGTGCCAGACTTTAGTTAGGGGAAATAAAGACGGTTAATCGTTAACTGTTGGCCATAGAAACAGATGACCTTACCATCATTTGCCCTGTAGATATCATGGTATACCGGTGGAACTTTAGTTACCACGACAATGAGTGACATAAGTTATGTATTTTAGTTGCATCAATAGCAACCTCAAGGAATTGTGATTTATTACTTTTTAAACTTTTTTTTTTTTGCAATCATTTTGAGATGGAAAGTTTTCTGTATAGTGACGATATAGATGCATCTCTTAAAGAAGTATTTATAAATATATATATATAGTCATGAATCTAAATAGCTCAGGAACTGTAAGATCTCTACGAACAAGGCAAAAAATTATATCAAACATAAGACACCCTTCATATCAGTGTGAGATTCCAACCCTATTCTTATACCAAAGCTTAACAATTTAAAGTGAATGCCAAAATGTAACAGTTAGTTAAATGAGACAAACTGAAGAAATAACTCTTTTTCTCCGTAATTATGTCCCATGTTCTGACAGATTTGTTAATTTTTTCACAATTGTACATTCTACATTGCTATGCTTAAACTTCAAAACATTTTTTTCTTTTGTAATCAGAAAACAAGTTTTGGTATAGAATTATAGGAGAATGCTTGCTCCTTTTATATAACACAAATTAAAGTTTAGTACCAGGTGACCGAGTCTCGCTCGGAGGAACAATCTGTAAACGAAGAACATCTAGCCGAACTTATTTTTAATGAAGAAAATGAGCGATCTGGTAAAGAACTACCAATCTGAAGTGTTCCCTTTTGTGTTCTTTTAGTTCTAAATGACATCGTACATGCCATACATGGCGATTCGAAAAGAAAATCTCTTAAGCCCCCCCCCCCCCCCCCCCAAAGTGTAGAAAAAAACACAGTTCACGTCGTGTCGTTTTACATTGCATATTTTGCGTAAAACTATTGGGCTATTATTCGCTTAGAAGAAAGTTTTTGCAGTGTAGCTTCTAAATTGGTTACGTTCAGAATTTAATATTGCAATTAGTATATTCATTATGGCTTTAGTACAAAGCATCAAGTGATACGAAATCTCTACGTTATAGGGTAAAACGTGCACCTTGTAACAAAGTTAAATAGCCCAGCATGACGGTCATACCATTTCGCAAGAACATCGCTGTTTGTAGTGCGGTCCTGCCAACGTATTTCCATGATGGTGTGCAAATATCTTTGGTGAAGGCGTTCAAGATGTCTTAGTCGCTTTCTATAAAGTACCCATGTCTCAGATCCACAAAGAGGCGTTGAGAGAACCACTGTTTAGTAGACACTGATTTTTGTAGGCAGGCGGAGCTATTTATTTCGCCAAACTCTCGCTTGGCGGCGTCCAAAAGCACGACTAACCCTGATCACATATCAACCTCCCTTTAAAGCAATGCGTCATTTGATACTATGGTTCACAGATTTGTGAAGTTGTCTACCACGTTAAGGGATGCATATTCGCGTTGATCTTTGGGGCTGAATAGATTTTATTGGGTGACTTCTGGAACGTGACTTCCGTTTTACAGAGATCTATGGTAAAACCAAAAGAGGCGGCAGCGTAATGAAAATTCGTTGACCGCGAGCTGGATATCATCAGGGCCGGCCTTATGCCGCTGCAACCTATGCGACCGCAGTGCGCCCCGAACTTTCATAACCTCCGCGCTAATTCTAGGAGTAAATTGTTAAATTAAACCATTGTAACTTATAACAGTGTTCCCGTGGTCTCCTTATTTTGAAGGAGCTCCCGGAAATCTCCTGAAAGGGCAAAATATACTAACAGTCTGGCAATGTACTGAAATTATTGAAATCACCTGAAAAATCCTAAAAAAATGTCTTTAAAATAGACAACATTGTCATTTTGGGATGTCAATCAATATGGTAAAACCAATCCTACGCGCGATTAAAAAAAACGGCATTGTCAGCTTTCATTTAGTAAAAATTTAATGCAAAATTTTAATTTTCACTTATTATCCTTATCCCTACCCTGACTGAGCCGCGGGCAATCCATTTCACATAGGGCCCCGCCAATATTAGGGCCCTTCCTGGGTATCATGTTCAGTGTGTGCAAGTAAGGCGTAGAGAAGCTGTGTTATGACCATTTCCTGTTTTGGTAGGGGACAGTAGACTTCGAAGTTTAAACACATTGCAATAATTCACCAGCAAAATAACAACAAAGTAAAAGCTAACTATTGGTCTACGCAATTAAAGTGTCAACAATTTATAAAGCCTTTAAAACATAATAACTAATCATACATCAACATAGTTTCATAATAGATCAATCTACAATAAGACGGTGCGAAAATGTTTAATTATGCCAATGGATTCATTAAAACTTGTTCTTGTTTGCGAAGAAATGTCTTAGTGTACTGTGTGAGCCTAGTGACGTAAGCGGTGTCAAGTTTTTTTCCCTTTGACGTCAAATAGAAAATTTCATTCATAAAACATTCTAGCCAAAATTAATTTTTCGATAATGACGCATTTTCAAACCGATATAACGGTCGACCTCGAGTTTTCCCGATGTGGCCAATGAGTTAAGAATTTTTTTTTTCACTAATATGCACATACCTTGAAATTTTATAGAAAATCGTTAGAGCCGTTTTCGAAAAAAAAATTATATATAAATATATATACATACATACATACATACAAGAATTTCTCGCGTAATAGTATAGGATAAAACCAAAAAAATAATTTTATTTATGAGATGGAATCTTTGAAAGTTGAGATGAAGCCTTGGAAGGATAATAGATAAACTAACTATGGGATCGGTGACGATGCGTTACACATCGGCTACGCCCGTTGATTTGTTCCCCAGTTTGTGACGATATAAACTTATTTGAATCCTTCTGATGTCCAATTCAAATGCACTATTCTGAGTCGTGGAACTCGCGTATAAATTACTGTAATACAATTAAAGTAATGAATTCCTACAACAAGCGAGGCTATAACTATGACATTATGAAATACAATTGACAGTGGTAGATATTTCTAAAAATTGCTACATCCTAAATAAATCACATATGTAAATAAAGAACGCTCATAAGTTTTGATGTCTGTTTTCTATCTAGTAACAATAGATTTATAGAATCAGGGCGCGTCAGCCATAGGTTGCAGTGGCCTAAGACCTGCCCTGATTATATCAAGCACACACAAAAATCTCAGTAAAAATTTTAGCTTGCCTATTCACTAATGAAAGATACACTGCTAATTTTAACTCAGAATATTTTTAACAATACACGTAACTGTGATATCTGTAAAAATTTTAGCTTGCCTGTTCACAAATGAAAGATACACTGCTATCTTTAACTACTTGGTAACTCAGAATATTTTTAACAATACACGTAACTGTGATATCTGTAAAAATTTTAGCTTGCCTGTTCACAAATGAAAGATACACTGCTATCTTTAACTACTTGGTAACTCAGAATATTTTTAACAATACACGTAACTGTGATATCTGGTGAAAGAATCTTCTCGCGCCTCAAACTATTAAAGAATTACTTGAGGTCAACAATTCACGAAGATAGATTAAACAATTGCTATTGAGAGTGACTCTATGTAGCAACCAGAATGTTGATATACTGTATGACCTCGCTACACGCAAGGCTCTATAATTCAAATTAATTTAATCTTGGTTTTGTACTAAGTAAAGAATAAATAAAAACAGTTTTTTAATTAATTTCCAGTAGAAAATCTAAATTTTCACTTATTTATCCTTATCCCTACCCAGACTAGGCCCCGCGCAATCCAGCAATCGTTAGTGCCGGCCCTGTATAGAATTTAAGATTAAGAAAATAAAATGGATGACATAGAAAGGTGATAATGTGCTTAGGTAGAATAGTGCAACGTCTTGCACAAAAAAAAGACTTAATTTCGTCTAGTAATAATGCAATTAAAATATTCAGAATGCATTGAATTAATGAGCTTTAATTTCAAGTTTTTCTACTCCTTTCCCTCCTAATTAACGATAACTTCGTAGATTTTGCCCCATTAAGTTACATTTTTGGCCTCCTTCAGTCGCGAAGCGACTATGGATCATCTCATGGAAATGAGATGAATGCCTGGGCATAAGTTCTGGTCGGAACGATGTCGCCCACACATCAGTTCCCCCTACTCCACGCAGCTGATGTATTCAAAGGAATGGCAGAGCCGATACAGTTTTGGGTCAGCGACGTCGCAGGTTCTGCCAGAGTGTAGCACTGGGTGCTGCAAACTGCATTAGGGTCGCCAGCTCCTGATTTTTCCTCAGGGTTGACTCCCGAAGCCTTTCCCATGATTTGGGTATAGCTGCAAGGAAACAAAGGTTTGAATTCAGAGTTTTCCTTCTCTTAGGTGGGTAGCCAGCCATGGCTAACGAGCCCCTCCTGCCCCAAGCTTACTTGTTAAGGCTCCAGTTACTCGCCTTGGCCCCTTCTCCTGTTAGTGAGAACTAACTATTATTTGTGTTCTATAAAAAGAGCATGCCCTCTCCAACAATTCTATACCAAAAGTAACATATTCTGAGTACAAACCTACAAGTTGATGAAATATAGTTCGTCCATCGTGGTTCGATGATGACCATTTTGTCATCCAGGGGGCTGAGGGCTTTGCACTGGGGTTTTATGCCTCCTCATGTGGCTGGTGAGACCTATGTGAGCCCGGAATGTTCGGCCGCACACTGGGCAGGTTATTCCAGCTGGAGCTAGTGTCGTTTGCCTTGATTTTCTTCTCTGGCGTTTTTCTTCGGCCAGCGAAAACAGCTTTGACTGGCCGGCTAAACCAGGTAGAGGGCACTCAGTACACTGAGGTTCTGTCAAACCTAGCGTGTGAAGTCTGGACTTGGCGGACAATTCGTAACGTCACAAAACTAGACTAATCGGACAGAAAGGCAAGTACCAGCACAGTGCTGTGGAGCACTCAAGAGCAGGACAAGACACACAGAAAGTCTCTGGTCATCCACTGCACAAAAACTTGTCCCCGGACGTCTTGACCAAATCTTGCTTCCGGAAAAGTATAGGCTTTAGGGCGAGAAAGTTAGGTCAATGTGTTGCGCGATTCCTCCTCACTTTAATCCAAATTCCAGCGCAAGTTGATGAAATAGAGCTTGGGAATATAATTGCGGTGATTACTTGTGATGTCTTGATGTATTATGCACTTTAGGAAAACAAAATTGTTCTCAGGCTAGAGTACCTGACAAGACAGGAATCAATAAAAGAAATTCACCGATTAGCTGATTAACTATTGGTCATTATTTTGTTTGGTATCTCGAAGAAGGGAAAGACATTTTACTAGACTGAATTGGTGGTATGAGCTGAATTAGTGCCATTTATAGGTCGCCTCTCTAAAGTGAATTAAACAATATATAACTATAAAATCTTCTCTAGCCATAAGTACCTGGCTAGCAGGGTGGTTAGCACGTCGGCCCGAGAAGGCTTCAGCCACGAATTCGAGTTCAGGTCATTTTTGTTGTAAATGATTGTAAAAACCAATTATGGTAGAATCCACCCAGATATACCTTTCTTCCCCCCTCCCAAAACCGCGGACCCCATTTTCCCAACTGGTCCGAATAAGTGATAGGATCATAGCGTATTGAGAAATCTAAAAGCATGAAATAGCACGAATCAAAACAATAGGAAAATATATTATTAATGGCTCAGATTTATTGTTAATAGTCTAATTCCATCACAAATGTAATCATGAGACTGATCCAAAGTTATTGATACAATTTTGTAATTTATTTTTTCTTGAATATTTCCCCCCCCCCCCCTTTTTTATATTTTTCCTCTTCCCCTCTTTAGTATATTATTTCTCTGTAGACTGCACAAGCATGCGCAATATTGACAATGGTGGTGGATAATTTTTTTTCAACAATAGTAAAAACTTTGACAATGTAAAAAAAAAAAATGAAACTAAATACTAATTTAGTAACAATTTGATGTGGAAGCTTGTTGCGATATGAGGTTATGTTGATGCTCAACATAAGAACAACAGAAGAAGAATAATGTCAGTACATACTGTAAACGTCTGCAAGGTAGTAAGAAATAATATATTTGTATGTAGACTGCACAGGTATGCACAATACGGATAGTGGTGGTATTTTGGCAATATTCGTAAAGAAGTCACTATGGACATAATTGTTAAAAAGTTCACATTTATACAAAGAATTGTTTGCTTAGATATCATGTGGTCATGCCTGATTCTCAATACAGGAACAACAGAAGAAAAACAGTGTTTACATAAAACGTAAAGGCCTGCCCTTGTTCTTAATTTCTTGGAGTTACTCTTCTTTCCCTTTTCTTGGGTTTTCACGTGTTCGCTCCTGGTTCCTTATTGTGTTTCCGTTCCTTGACTTGCCGGCCTAATGTTCCATTGCGATATGATTCTCTGTTTTAGTCGAATGAGATCTCTCGTTGTCTCCTGCCTAACTCGCTCGTCTTTGTAGATCAAAACTTTGGTTTAAGTCTTTACAATTTTGTAATTTCTTAAATGTTCAAAGCAGAGTGAGGTGGTCACTAAAAAGAATAAGTTTCATTTAGACATTAACTTTTTTTTCGATGTTTGATTTAGGTAAATAGCTTTGTAAATATTATTAATATGAGAATAGGTTATTAGAAAGTATTAAACACATAGTCATAGATTACAAAAATTTAGTAATTAAAATGGGAATAAACCTCATTTACATGTCGCTACTTAAAGAAAGAACTACTGTCGACTAGGGACGGTTTAGCAGACCTCTGCTTAATCGGACATGCCGCTTATTCGGAATAAATCTTAAAAGTATTATATTTGTTTAATGTCGTTGGCTTGTTGGGACCAAAATTCTGGTTATTTGGATCCTAGAAAGCTAGATTGAATACATTTATATATATTTTTGAAAAATAATTTTAAAAAAAAAACAAACTTGGATGTAGTCTGTCTGTCCGTCTGTCGGTTTGGTACAATTTTTGTACCTGTTATTTCTCTTATTTTTCAAACTTTGAAAAATCATTCATTTTACCTAATAAAATATGAATCAATCAACAGATGTACCAATTAAATTATTAATTATTAAATTATTAATTTGTGGTAATTAATTAATTTGGCTTTATGTTGAAAATATTTAAAATGGAAATAAATATTAGAGTACTGATAGATATGATTATAGATATACAGTTCGTTCCCTTAGATGAGCTTTTTTCCTTTTTTTTCAATACATTATTTTTTTGGATGGCGACAATTTTTCATCCATTGACAACCAGCCTCTACGCCAGCATGAAAATGAAGCTCTGGATGCTAATTGGTTGTTGTGCGTGTTGCATAGAAACACGCGACAGCCTCGATAGACTAGGAAAGTGTTGATGCCTTTAACCATTTGGGGCAAGTGCCAACGTGGGAACTCCCAGACATTTAATGAGAACGAAGAAGAAGAATCAAAGAGAGACTATCGATCCTAGCAAACTGCAACAGGATACGTTTCAAGAGTTATCTTCCTTTTCTTTACACAGTGGCCCTGAAGTATTCCTAGATTTAGCAACTATGTTACCCGTTTAACATTGTAGGCCCCCTATTTAATAAGCGTTTCAGAAATTATATGGCACCCCCTATCCCCCCCCCCCCCCCCGAAAAAAAAGTTGTTCAAACGATAACAATAGAAGTTCTGAGGGGAAAAAAATCAGCGTCAAATAAACTATGGGCTTTAAGGGGAAGGGGGAGGCTCGATCTGACGACATAGGAAGGGGGGGGGGGGATGAAGTCGATTTGTATTTTAGGGAGAAAAGAAATGCAGTATTTACATTATAAGTTATGAGATCATTTTATTGACAATTTTTTTTTTACCTTTGCCTATCCCTTAGTCTATTGGACTGTTAGGGCACCATGCAAGACTCGTCGACCTTCTTTCTCCATTCTTCTCTGTCTTTTGCCATTGTTAGAACCTCTTTCAATGGCAGGCCCGTCCATTTTTTTATGTTGTCCTCCCATCGCTTTCTCTGTCTGCCTCTTCTTTTTTTTTGCCTGGCACTGTTCCCTAAAGAAGGTCTTTGCGAGCCCAGAATATCTTGTAATATGGCCAATGATTTTAAGCTTGCGTTTTTTTAGGATAGTTAGCTGGTCATCATGGGGTCATATCGCTGCAGTAACACTGTCTCTAATCTCTTGGTTTGTGATGCGGTCTTTGAATGTGATACCTGGATCCTTCTGTAGCATCTCGATTCTATTGCTAGGATCCTCCTCTCTAGCTCTGCAGTAAAAATGAGATTATAAGAAGAGATGTATAATTGATTCAATGAGTTAAGTCAAGGGATTGAGCCTCGATATTTTATAGTGCAGGCCCTTAATCAATCTTATTTTCTATTCGCACTTGTAAGTGTCTTGTTCGATGCGTCTTTTTCTAGGTCAGGACGGTCGAATATATCACGAGTGACTTATTATCTTTGTATTGTCTGTTGCGTGAACAGATCTCGCATGGAGACTTCTTGCTGAACAAGAGGAAGAAAGAGCAAGCCCATTAGAAAACTACTTGCTGACCAGCTGACCAGAACAGGGTGGGTAAATCTCGGTTACGTCAACATCGACAGTTTCTTTAGCCAACTGCTAACGAGCAGGGTGTTATGAAACCAGCACAAAGACTAACCGTCTTTAATTTCCCCAACTGAAGAAAAGTATCCATTTGATCTGTGTGGACTCAACGGCGCCCAAAATATCCTGCATTTTAAACTCTCGGTGTTTATCAAGATTCAAACCTAGGACCTCAGGTTAAAAAGCCAAGCGCTTAACCACTCAGCCACCCCACTCACACATAACGTAATAAGAATCGTATAACAATTGATAGCAAAATACTTTTTAAAAAATTAAAAGAAAAGGGCACATAATGATTGGCTTCCACCTTTCCAAAACTTAATTGAGGAATATTTATCCTCAATCAAAGAATATTAAAAATTAGGTCAGTATATAGGCACCTAGAGTCAGGGGCGGACTGGCAAATGGGCAAATTCCCGATGGGCGGTCTGGTCGCGACCAAAAAAAATTTTTATTTTTTCCATGCAGACAACTTTTTAAAAAAAAAATGTGACACAGATGCCCGAACACGTTTTATTTTATTTATTAATTAAAAATTATTATTACACTTATTTTTTTTTTTAATTCAACAAGAATATGAAAACATTTACACTATACACTATACTAAGTATCATCATTTGCAAAACGTTAGACCGTACTTTTTGCTATGCACGAGCGGCATGAACTTCAATACTGCTTTGATGTCTTCGAGGCTGTGTTTGGCCTAATCATTTTGCTGGTCGGCATGGACGTTTGATGGCACTCCCTCTTGTTTTTGCTCCTTCCCTCCCCCATCTTTTGATGGTTCCGTTGTCAGTTAACGATAAAAGATGGGAGGGGTTAAGTTTGAAAACATTGATATAACGCAGAAAAAAAAGGGGGCGACAATTAGCTCTTGAACGGATACAATGGTTACCAGCTCATATAGAACTAGAAGCAAATGAGAAGGCCGGCACACTCGCCAAGGGTGGGAGAACAAACTCTAGTCATCTGAACGTTCCAACATAACAATAAGAACGAGGAAGAAGAAGAAGCTCTTGAACAATACTTAAAAGGAATTAGCCTTAACGCACACACAGCCGCCAAATTGCAAACCACACAACTTATTCATAACTCAATATGGGTGTAGATTTCTTCTTTCTGAGATTTGTACAGAAAAAGTCATTTCTCGTTTAGTTTATCTTTAATAACATAGATCTAAAAATACTACACTTAAGGCTTACAGAAAAAAATATTATTTAATTTTAAAAAATATACAAATCTAAATGTAAATCATTTTTTTACTATTATAATTAATGGCAAAGTTATGCTTAGCATGCTTAGTATGAAGTCATTAATGTTAGAAATTCTTATAATAATTAAAATAATTTATAGGCCTATAGCGCTGTCACATCCAATATTGAATCAAAGGAGATTTATATTTATCTTTCAATAATGGATCATGATATATTTATATACAATTCGCGTTTTTGAGAATGTACTAGTAAGTACCCCTCTAACCGTTCTGCATTCTCTTATCTTTAAATGGAATGGGTTGCCTGAGTCAGCCAGGAAAACCAATGACTTAGCATATTTTAAGTCACAGATCAACATGTATAGCTAGATTGACGTAACAATCTTATTTTTGAAGAAACGTCTGTAATCTTATAAGTAATACCAAAAAAAGTTTCAAACTCATTAAGGCTGCTACTGTATTGTTTATAGTTTTCAGAATACCTACATGTATAAATAAAATACATTATGTAATCCTACGAAAGCATACATGCGTTGTCAAACTGTATATATTCTGAAGAGAATTAGGCTTACACCTATAATATGACACACTTGCCTCAGACCTAATTGTCTGAAAAGGAAACTTTACTTAATGCCCCAGTGCAGCCAACTTAAGCATACTACAGTGACCGAGTTTCCTAAACTTAGCCAAAGGGGGGGGGGGGGGGGGGTTTGTGGTTATTCTTCCCCTCCAAGACAAAAACTAAAACAAAACTAGGGTTACCACTTTCTACCAGTCGCTAGACTCCATTAATTAAGTGCAGTGAATACTAGATTTGTTTTTTTATTTTTTTCAGCGGAAGAGTAGCAAGCTAATTGCACTGCAGATATCTCAGAATATGCATTTTTTTAAGTTTAAAAAACGGAAATAATGGTTGAGTCCGGGGCGAAGTTGGGGGAGCTCACGGCGATCCTCCAGACTCTCCGTCCTTGGTGTTGTGTACTTTCTTTCCACTAATTAAAAGAAGAACCTATTCTATGCTAAAAAACAAAGCCCGAAAGAATGAAAGGTCAGAATGTAATGAAGATTAATTACATACATATACATTGCATAGGGGGGTAGAATGAAAATCCTCCCCCACCGACAAGATCCTGGTTACGCCCATGATATGACAGGTCATTCATTTGTGGGCCGGTTTATATAGTAATGCCTGGGCCGATTTTGATACCCAGTCCGCCCCTGCCTAGAGTGACGACACCAAGAAGTCATAATGTTTTTCACGTGCCCTAAACATTTTTGTTACAAAATCTCTACCAGTCATTGGCCAGATTTATTAGATCACTGGGTTTTCCGTGGAGTGACTGAAGCCCAATAAGTTCTACAAGTATTATCAAATTATCATTCCATAACAAAGCTTAAGGCTAAGACTAAGACTAAGACTGCTTTATTGATTCTTACGGAAATTTCTTGTGATTACAAGGACTCTTTCGAACCCGGGACCCTCGCTTTACTGCTCAGCTCCGTAAATGAAACGCTTACAGACAGTATATCAAAATTTTTATCCTCACTTGTTATTTATAGATCCACTCTTCTATTTCTTCAATAAACATAAAGACTCACCATTACAAGACAAGTTCTTAGACAGCATGTTGATAGCTTAACAAGGGTACATTAATCTATTCAACGAAAATTATCTAGGGAATTTATCAGTTTTCTTCCTTATCAATAGAAATGGTGGGGTCTACTTGCTGATTTTTCAAATCTTTTTGCACAGTATTTATTTAGTTATTATTATTATTATTATTATTATTATAAAAGAATGAGTATTCATTCTCTGGCGCTGCCAGGGTCGAGTTTCGTTAAGGGGAAACAAAATTCATCGTAGTTCCTTGATCATCTTCCGCTGGAGAATTTTCTGGTGATGTGGCAGGTCTGCAGAAGTAACGCCCTCTGACAGGCAACGAGAATGTTCCTAGGAATGACAAGGGCCTTGAAGGTACCTGTGAGGTCGGTTGTTATTATCCCCTCGGTTGATATAACAATGGGGTATATTGTTGTTTTAAATAATTTTCATAAACGCTTAATCTCCAAGCCTAGGTTCCCATATTTTCGTTGTTTTTCCAGCTCAGTTTTTTTTTTTATTATGAGATAGTGGTACGGCGATGTCAATAATTAATATAAAAGCTTTGTTCAGAAATTGAAAGCTAATGTCTTTATTTACTAGTAAAGTCCAACAGTTCTGGGACACATATACACACAGACGTTTTTTATAATAATGGGAGACGATCGGGACAAGAAAATAAGAGAGAGAGAGAGAACTGGTCCATGGCGGGATTAGATATGTCCTTGTACGGGTGACAAGGCGACCTTACAACTCACAGCCCGCTTCCTTTTCCGTGATCTAAGGGAGTAATTCTCACCATGGTTCGCTTGTAACGGGGTTTCTGATTCGATAAAGAATGTACGACGTAATTTTTTTTTTTTATTACAGCTTTTATATAGCGCTACTTTCATGCTTATAGCATGCTCAGAGCGCTTTGGTCCAATCTCATTTGTGGACCAGTTGGGGGGGGGGGGGTATTTAGGAGTTGGTTTTCCGTGCTGCCTTTAGGCGCTCAGTAAACACAACTCTGCCCGAGTCGAGCCTCGAGCCCCCTTCTAGGTAGCCAAGACAAGCCTAGTTCAAGAGTACTTGGCCTCTCATTGTCTCTTTATTCACCTCTCGACCACGCTTCCCATGTTTTACGAGGCCACATTTTTCGTTTTATTCTGTTTAGGCCTCCATTATATTGCTGTCTTTAAACTACAGTTTCTCTCTGCTTCAAAATTGTTCCACGACCCCAGTCAACATTCACAGAACCAGTGAGGGGATAAATTTGAATAATAACCGAAATGCTCGCTTACTAGTGAACCTGACACCAAGGAATACATTGGGCTTAAGGACCTTGCGTTTATTTCAAAATATTCATCTTTGAATGACGTAAACAAAGAGTGAAGTCCCCCTTTCAGACCTTGCGATCCAGGGTGCAGATAATGTTAAGATCATCTGGTTCTTCGGCCAACGGTTAACCAGGAGGCTGTTATGTGGCCATTACAAAGACCAGCCGTCTTTGCTTTCATCTAAATTAGATAGCCATTATAGCTGTGTGGACTCAGGGTTGCCCTAAAAATCCCGAATTTCAAAATTCTAGTTTTTACCGAGATTCGATCTCAAGACCCCAAGTTCGGAAGCGAAGCGCTTAACCACTCAGCCACTGCGTTCCTAAATGACTAAATAAGGAATGCAAATTATTGATAACAAAATACGTAAAAAACTCATGAGCCCAGTTCAAAAGAAAGTGCACATTATTCAGAAAGTTAAACCAACCAATCGGTTAACAAACATTTGGGAGCTAAATTATTATCAAATTAAAAATCTTTATTTACCTATAGTTAGTATATCTTTGATATTAAATAGTATTTCTATTACCATAATTATATTTTTAGGTTAATCACTTTTCAATTGTTTATGATTTAATACTCGTGAATTATGAGAACTTACAAATAAAAATCTATATTAAAAAAAGCCCACAAAAGAGGCAAGCGGGCCCATAAAAGAAGCATCTAAAGCCCCAAAAAGAGGCAAAGAATAGAGGCCCAAGGATTCCCATGATGATAAAGCTAAAATTGAATAGCGCAAATTCTGAGGTTCCTATTTTTAAAAAAAATGAGGATACAAATCTCCTCATCTAAGAATTAGAATCAGGACAGGAGTGGTTAACCTTTTCATTTCTAATATTCTGGAAGCGGCCCACAAATATTTTTCTGTCTTAAAAGAATAAATTTAAGATAATTTTAGTGATTATTTCTAAATGTGACACTCTTAAGCAGTTTTAAATCCGAAATGCTATCTCATACAGGCAAGATAGCATCACTAGTTAGAATGTATCATTACTAAATGTAACACTCTTTGCAGTTTTAAATACAAACTATCTCATACAGGCAAAATCTTCTCCTACAAACTGTCAGGTAGTGTTGAGCCATCGGATCTTGGAACTCTAGGCGAGCAAAGGTGAACAAGAGCCCCCTCTCACCGGCCTGAATTAGAACAGTGTAAGTTGTTCTGTCTGGCGAAGGGGAGGGGGGTCAGTTTTGCGGCCAGGGGCCGCGTACTCTGGGACCCCTGACATTTTTCTTTTCCTTTACTATGCCAGTCTAACCGTGCAGGACACGACATTTATGTATCGGCCCCTTCAGGAACCTTGATTGTGTTAAGTTTGTGGGAGCCTTTTTTACAACTCTGCTGCACAGTACATGGTGGATACTCTCGCGCCCCATTAGGCACCCCCACGGGAGTCTTGTTTTGCTACCCTTCGGCCTAATCGTTTCCTCCTACGATCGTTTCCACCAGGGCCCCACTATGAGTCAGGGTAGCATGCCCGGAATGCAGGCAAGATGTATTGTTTCTAAATATAACACTCTTAGAGAAGTTTTCAATACAATATACTAGTACAGGCTTCTAGATACTAGATAAGGGCTTCCGACTTCAGTTGGGGTAAGTAAAGACGTTTGGTCGTTAACCATTGGATGTAGAAACTGCACTGTAGATCGCAACGTCTGAACGTGGAACTTTAGAAATTTACAAGGACAATGAATGACCCAAGTAATACGATTTGCATTAGCTACCATATTGTACTAATTACAATAGTCGTTGTTATTAATTATGAAACATTTTTTATGCAACCTTTTTCAGGTGAAGTGTTTTCTGAATAGAAATTATACAGGGGTATCTCATGAATAAGTAATTACATGTATAAATATATTCATGAATCTAACTCTTTAAAGTAACATCAAGATATCTACGAAAAAAAGCGAAAATTAGATCAAAGATAGACATCTAGCACTCAGCCATGAGATCCCAACCCTATTCTTAGACCAAAGCTTTACAATTTAAAGAAAAGATTTATTCCCTAGAGTAAATGGATACATAGTAGCATCAAATGTCCAAGGGAGACAAACTGATTTGTTAATTTTTTCACAATTGTACATTCTGTCCTGTTATGATTACACATCAATAAAATTTTGTTTGTAATCAGAAAACGTTACTTTTGGTATAGAATTATAGGACAATGCATGCTCTTTTTATATAACACAAATTAAAGTTTATAAAACCAAAAAATAATTTTATTTATGAGCCGAAATTGACGATGGTATCGTCAATTAGGAGAGAAAGTTAATGAATGGAATGATTACAGAGGATATATTAATCTCCTCGCAGCTTTTTTTGGTAAATTACTGAAATGAGATTTTATAGCAGCCAACAAAAGTAGGTACAGTCTCATTCTGCCATATTGTACTAACGCTCTTTCTCTTTTTTTTTATTTATATACTTACAATACCTCTATTCAAGTCAGAAATTCATGGAACCTGAATGCAGAAATGTGGATCCAGGAACCTGGACAGCTGATCTTAAAAAAGCTTCTAACGATTTTCCTAGAATTTAAACAGTTGATGTATATCGCTGAGAAAAGAATTACTAGCTCGTTGGCCACATGTGGAAAAGTCTAGTTAAACCGTTATAATTTTTTCAAAGTAGAAAAGAAAAATGAATGTAAATTTGGCTAGAGACTAAATCTAGGTCTAAATCCAGCATCGGTTTTGAAAGGGCTATCGCGTTCGGGTATTTCCGAATGTAATGCATTACTGATGCCAAAGTTTCATAAATTAATGGTCAGGAACATTCGGCTCTTTTAGATTTAACTCTTTCAGTGCGGCGTTACTCTCAGCGAGTAAATGATGAAAAACTCAATTTTTTTTTTCTATCAAAATAATTCGCACTGAAAGAGTTAAAGACCTATGATTGGAATTATTCAATAATAATTTTTCTTTTAAATTTCAGAGTGAGCCGTATTGTACTGATGATGCGATAACTTTAAATTTCAGAGTGAGCCGTATTGTACTGATGATGCGATAACTTTAAATTTCAGAGTGAGCCGTATTGTACTGATGATGCGATAACTTTAAATTTCAGAGTGAGCCGTATTGTACTGATGATGCGATAACTTTAAATTTCAGAGTGAGCCGTATTGTACTGATGATGCGATAACTTTAAATTTCAGAGTGAGCCGTACTGTACTGATGATGCGATAACTTTAAATTTAAAGTTTATTGAGAGTACTTCTCAGCCGTGCCTGTGAATAGACTCATAAATACAAGTAAAACTAGATAAACGACAAGGCCGATATACAAAATACCTGTGGCATTTCACGTCTCTCGAGACGATCTTTTCCCTCTGCAACTTCTTGTGTGACTAAAGAGGCCAATCCTTGATACACAGCTGCGATCGCAGGTTGGGCATATGTAATCACCAGGCGCCGTTACATTGTCACCCTGCTTCTGCTGTGTATGACATCTGCAATCCGTGACCCTTCCTTTATGCTCTCTGTCCATGTGGATCTATCCAGTGCCACCTCTTCCCAGTTGCCAGTGTCGATTTTGAAGAGCTTCATGTCGCGTTTGCATACATCCGTATAACGTAAAAGTGGGCGACCAGCGGCTCTCCTGCCTTCTATTAGATCGCCATACAGGATGTCCTGTGGAAGTCGACCTACTGGCATTCTACGAACGTGGCCAAGCCAGCCAAGGCGTCTGCTGCTGATAACAGAGCGGATGTCCTGGTACCCTGCTCTTTGTAGCACTTCCTCATTGGTTATCTTATCTTGCCACCTTATTTTAAAGAAATACAAAAATACTTAACACACACACAGGCTTTATTCCACCATATTAGATAACGAACAGCAACCCACACTTCCTAATCCGTTAAGGGAACTAACTCTCACGCAACATTACATCATATATCAACAGTGCCGGCACCTATGTATGTAAACCTAATGTAGATTACATGTAGAAGTAGATCTAGATCTAGACCAGAGTTCTATAAGAGTTCTGTATCAGAAATGTAGATCTAGAGCCTAGTGTTAGATCTAGATGTCCATACATTGCTAATATCAATAAATAATCTAATCACTAAACTATGTATTGCCTGCTGGCTGATTTGTTTACGTCTTACATTCACGAGTTCGATACCCGTTTTGAAACAAATATATTTTATTAAATTGTAAACATTTTCTATTATAACCACACTGCCATTATAATTAGCCAAAAATGTGTATTTTATTGTTTTTCTTTTCACAAAACGAACTCCATCCTACAATTCTTATACACATTATTGTACACATTGGTTCTCCTGCATACCACTGTCGGAAACCTAACATGATTATTCATTGCCCCTAAAAAAAACATTTGTGAGTAATATTTAATTAATTTAGCTTGATATTAATAGTGGGAAATAAATCTCACAGTATTGATAGATTTGAATATAAATGTACAGTTCTTCCCCATTTGCTAATGTTTTTGTTTTAAAATCTAGTTCATCCAGCCTTTGATTAAATTTTTGAAAAAAATAAAAACGGCACAATACTATTTGTGTGGATTAAAATATGGTACAAAGGTAAAATGGACATAAGTCTACAAAAGCTTCCCTTTCAGACTTTGCGATTTATAGGACAGATGATGTAAAGGTAATCTATTTCTGTGGGCCACGGTTAAAGAGGGTGTCGTGTGGCCAGCACAACGAGCAATTACCTTTACTTTTCCCAAACTAATGTCAAGTATCCATTAGAGCTGGGTGGACTCAGTGGCACCCTAAAGATCCCGAAATTAAAACTCCCAGTCTTCACCTGGGACGTCTCGCCTCCTTAGCTAACAAAAGACGGGTGATTATGACAATATATTTGATCTCATCGTAAAGGTGTAAAGATAAAGATTAAATCGTAAGGTGTAAAGATTATTATTATTATTATTATTATAGCTTTTATATAGCGCTACTTTCATGCTTATAGAGCTTTTCGTCCAATCTCATTTGTGGACCGGTGGGGAGGGGGTATCTAGGAGTTGGTTTTCCGTGCTGCCTTTAGGCGCTCAGTAAATACAACTCGACTACCCGAGTCGGTAGCCAAGCCAAGCCAAGTTCAAGCACACTTAGCCTCTCGACCACGCTTCCCAGATAAGGATCCACAATATGATCATTTAAATATAGAATTGGGCTCTTTTAACAGCGATGGTAGGAATGGTCACGTGACGTTCAAGGGGAGTGACGCATGGTGAGTAAACCAGACAATAAATATCATTACGCAATTGGCTTCAGCAGTATTACTGTCTGTATAGTGAAGTGGCTGCTAGTTTAGAGTAACGGATGTGAATGTTTTTGACGATCAGCCATCATTTACAAATAAACAAATAACAAATAAACAAATAACAAATAAACAAATAACAAATAAACAAATAACAAATAAACAAATAACAAATAAATAAGTGCCTTTTTTATAGTCTCTACTCGCGTTAAAAATCACAAGGTCTTCGGGGTTTGCAAAGATCTTCTTTCAGGGAACAGTACCAGGAAGAAGAAGGAGAGGAAGACAGGGAAAGCGATGGGAAGACATTAAAGAATGGACAGGCCTGTCATTGAATGAAATTCTATCCAAGTCAAAGGACAGAGAGGAATGAAGAAAGACGGTTGACAGTTCTTACATGGTGTCCCAACGGTCCAACAGACTAAGGGATACGTAAAGATGTTATATATATATAAATAGTTCAAGAACAAACAAAGCTCCACTTGCCTCTCTAACCTTGTTAATACACACAAAGCTCAATTTAAAAATATAAATCAATATCATGCAGCGCATGTGATAAATTTCTTTACTTTTCGAAATAATAATAATAACAATGAAACTTTCGGTAAATTGTGTGATTTTTTTATTTTTTTTTTCACTTTATACTGTTACGATTCTCCCTCCTTTCTGACCTTCTGTAAACACTGCTAAACACAACACCATACATCAACACATCAAGAACTTGACAACAAGGCTCCAAATAATCTGGTACTTTAATAATGAGTGAATAAGTAGATAACAGCCAATACTAGACAATTGGCGTCAAACACATCAACAACTAAAATGTCACTCTGTACATCACCAACTTAAAGAACTCTGCTGTCTCTCTTTCTGGACTTGTACATCAACACATCAGGACTCAACCAGGACCGATTTCATGGCGACTAACTGTGCTGGTCTCGACGCTCTCCGGTCTTGAACTCCCCCTTTTTTATATCCACTGTGTCACTCGTACACGCAGGCTTTCGATCACATGACCATAACATTGGTCATATTTGCGTGTAATCATGTAATCGTAGTACTGTCCCTTGTCCATGGCCCCCGCTGACCTGAGTGATTCTCGTGTGTGTCAACTGAGCCTATAGTTAACCCTTTTGCGCCGCCAATAGGGTCATAACACTGCCCCCTTCTTAGATCTGTTCGTCCCGAACAGATTCTATTTCACCACGGTACTGATGGAGTCGATCAACGTGGACAACCTTCAGTTTGGACCGTGGACTTTTCTGTATCCGGTATACCACGTCGTTTATTCTTTTTACGACACGGTATGGACCTTCCCAGTCTCTTTGGAGTTTCGGGGATCTGCTTTTTCGTCTCTGTGGGTTATAGAGCCACACTAGATCATTCTCATGGAACCCCGACGTATTGGCCCGTCTGTCATACCTTGTTTTCATCAGGTCACTGTTGGTAGACGAAGCTCACAACCAAATAACATCTTCGCTGGGGCATATCCTGTGGTGCTATGAACGGATCCTCTGTATGACATGAGGAACATGGGGATATGGGTGTCCCAGTCGTCTTGTCGGTCATCAGTAACCTTAGACAGATGTTGTTCTAGGGTTCTGTTGAATCGCTCTACCATCCCATCCGATTGCGGATGGAGAGCTGTCGTGTGAGTCTTTTCGATGCCAAGTGTCTTGCACATCTCCTGGAAAACTTTGGACTCGAAGTTCCTTCCCTGGTCAGAGTGCAACTCGTTAGGTACACCAAAGCGACTGATCCAGTTATCCACGAGTGTTTCGGCCACTGTGATAGCTTCTTGATTTGGTATGGCATAAGCTTCTGGCCATTTGCTGAAATAGTCAATGACTACCAAGATGTATTTGTTTCCTTTCTTGGTTTCAGGAAATGGGCCTGCTACATCTATTGCGATCCTCTCGAATGGAACACCAACATTATACTGTTGCAAAAGACCCCTAGTTTTGCGTTGAGGGCCTTTTGCTGCCGCACATATGTCGCACCTTCGACACCATTCCTCTACATCCTCTCTATATCTGAACCAGTAGAACCGCTGACGAACCTTTTCCAGAGTCTTATTGACACCAAGATGAGATTCGCTAGCGCCATTATGCATCTCTTTCAGTACTTCAGCAACTCTCACCTTCGGTAACATCAGCTGAAGGCGTTTGGATGTTCCATCAGCAGATTCCCAAACCCTTTTGATGACACCATTGACCAACGTCAGCGAGTCCCACTGAGCCCAGTACGCCTTGGTGGCTACCCCCTTCTCAGAGATGTCTTTCCAATCTGGCCGTTGTCCATCTTCTTTCCATAGAAGAATGGGAGCCAGATCTTCATCTTGCATTTGATCCTCTCGAATCCTTTTATCACACCAGGGTCCGGAAACATCTATTCCGAGCCGATGACAATTGATAGTTACCTCCTGTTCTTCAGCCTTCTTGCAGTGCTTACATTCTGATTTGCAGGGTCGTCGAGACAGTGTATCAGCATTTTGGTGAATTTGCCCTTTTCGGTGCTTAGTTTCAAATTCCTTCCCTAACACAGCGACTGGAATTATAGTTGCAGGGGCTGTCATGTTCTTGGTCGCCGATTTTTGCCCCATAAAACCGGCGAAAGTTAGTTTCCCTGGTAGACATGAGCACCTGACCCTGCATCTGTCTCCGGTCTGTGCTGATACTCTGTTTGTCGGGGAAATCTTCTCGTGCAGTTCCTTTGTAGATGTCCAGGTTCTCCACAATTCCAACAACGTACACTGGTTCTATTCCGTCCTTCTTGCTTCTTATTTGGTCTGCGTTCTTCTAACACTTCAGTTACCCTTCTGAGAAGTTGTGTAAGATCTTCTTTTTGGACTTCCAGCATACGCCCATGATGGATATTCTTAGAGGCGTCTTTGGCGGCTTCATAGGAAAGGGCGTAGACCAGGGCTTCGCTGGATTTGCGCTTACCACTGATTCTTATTGCCTTCTTCAGTTCTGGATCTCGAATAGCATCAATGAATGCATCAGTGATAACGACGTCCAGAAAGTCTTGTGCTGCTGTTGGATATGCCAAATGAGCAAGACGTTCTATGTCCGCCTCTAGCTCTTGCAAGGTTTCACCGGGGCGTTGTTGTCGGGTTTTCAACTGAACTCTATAAACTTCTTGTAAATGTTCGTCTCCGTAACGGAGCTCCATAGCCTTAACAATGGCAGCGTAATCTTGTTGATTTGTCATTGACTGGAGCAGTTCTGCTGCCTTCCCTCTTAAAGCCAACACCAGAGCAGTCGCTTTCTCTTCTTCAGTGTTCCAGTTATTAACCTTGGCCGCTGCCTCAAACTGTCTTTTGTAAACAGTCCATGAGATGGATCCATCAAACACAGGCGGCTTTATCTTCACAGAGATTTCGGGCACTAATGTTTTTGTTCTAGTACCCCGTTCCTTGCTCAGTTGTTCTTGGACATGAGTCCTTATCTCTTCCATTTCTTTTTCCACAGTGTTGACTCTCTGGTCAATCTTCTCGTTCATAGAGCTCATCTGTTCATTTACTTTTTCATTCATGGCGTTTATTTTCTTGAGGCTCTCCTTCATTAAGTCCATCTGGCCCTGCATGTTACTCAGGATCTCTGTCATATCTGGGTTTAATTCAAATATGTATTCATCTGGATCTTGATCTTCCTCAATAAGGGCCTGTCTTAGGCGTTCTGTTAGTGTTTCTTTGTTACCGTTGAGCTGCAGACCTCTCTCGCGAAGTTCTTGCCTTAATTCTTTGACCAACAACTGGTTAAGTAGTTTCTTCGAAGACATTTCAGCCAGAAAGGATCCCACTTCTGACGCCAATGTTACGATTCTCCCTCCTTTCTGACCTTCTGTAAACACTGCTAAACACAACACCATACATCAACACATCAAGAACTTGACAACAAGGCTCCAAATAATCTGGTACTTTAATAATGAGTGAATAAGTAGATAACAGCCAATACTAGACAATTGGCGTCAAACACATCAACAACTAAAATGTCACTCTGTACATCACCAACTTAAAGAACTCTGCTGTCTCTCTTTCTGGACTTGTACATCAACACATCAGGACTCAACCAGGACCGATTTCATGGCGACTAACTGTGCTGGTCTCGACGCTCTCCGGTCTTGAACTCCCCCTTTTTTATATCCACTGTGTCACTCGTACACGCAGGCTTTCGATCACATGACCATAACATTGGTCATATTTGCGTGTAATCATGTAATCGTAGTACTGTCCCTTGTCCATGGCCCCCGCTGACCTGAGTGATTCTCGTGTGTGTCAACTGAGCCTATAGTTAACCCTTTTGCGCCGCCAATAGGGTCATAACAATACCAATCTTTATTTTCTTTACTAAGACATAACAATGACAAATTACATAAAATGGGGGGAAAAAAAGTCTTTAACAAATATCTAAGCTGACACTATTCAATAGAATGATCAATTATATCATTTCAAACAAGATCATTTCATATCTCTCTTTTGGGACCGATACAAAAAAGTTGAAATCAAAATTAATAACAAACTACATAGGGAGTATGTAATTATAAAATAATTTTTTAAAAGAAATCAGCTTGAAAATGAAATGAAACAATAAGCTACAATGCAACATGTACAGTAAAAGATACCTTATGAATTCACATATTTTTCTTTTAAATTAACATTTTCAATTGACACTTTGACACTACTTTTTAAATTTATTTTTTAAATATTTAAAACACAAGCAAAATTACTAATTTGTAAGATTTGCATTTAATATTAGCCCATATCTTGTTCAGCACTCAACTCTACAATCTAATGAAGTTTAAGCTGGCTGAAAAAAAAATTTTTTGTTACTTATACAATTGTAATGCAAAAGTTAGGTAAACCCAATGTTATTCTAAGAATTCCTATCAAATTTCCTTGTCAGACGAATAAATGTAACTTTCAGAGCTGGCCACAATAAGGAGATATTTTGTTTGTACCACTCTCTATAATAATTCAGGTGTGAGATACGATTCTCATCTAAAAACCTTTTATAGAATACTGACAATTTCTCTGCTGAGATACTTGTTTTACCATCACTATCTATTTCTTGATGCTCAAGAATGTAATTCTTTTTCTTAGAAAAATGATGAATTATGATGGGCCCAAAAGTTTTGATTCCACTGAAGAATTTCAGAGTGCCTCAATCGAAATGACTTCTCTGTTGCTGTCTCTTTCAAAGGAACATGAAACTGAATAGGTCTGACATTTGATATTGGATCTGGAGGACCAATTAAATCAAATTTTCCACTCACAGGAGGCTGCTGTTGAATCTTTAGTTTTTTTGGAATCTTTTTTTGCGGTAGGTCTTTGAAAACTGCAATGCAATTTTCTAGTAGATGTTCTAGAACATCCAGCCAATCTAGGTGTGAGAATGACGACCTCCAGCAAGACTGGGTTGCTAAACATTTTAGCTTGAATAATTAGTTTAGATTAGGTAATTTAGATCTAGACTAGACTTAGACTAGTAGATCTAACTATCTAGTCTAGATTTTGCTAGACTTAGACTCCAGCTTTCGATCAACGAATAGATCTAGTTAGTAGTTCTAGTTGTATTTGTGTGATTTCTTAAAAGTTTTACGCTCTCTCGTTACCAATGAAACAGTGAATTTCATTTAAATATTAACTTTTTTTTCGTTGTTTGAATTAGGTGAATAGCTTTGTAAATATTAATCATATAGGAATTAGTTATTAGAAAGTGTTAAACAACATAGTCGTAAATTTTTAAAAATTAGTAATTAAAAGTGGAATAAACTTCATTTAGATGTGTCCGCTTAAAGACAAAACTACAGTCGAATGAGAAAGCAGACCTCTGCTTAATAGGACCTGCCGCTAATTCTAAATGAATTTGAAAGTATTATATTTGTTCAATGTCGTTTCCTTATTAAGACCGAAATTCTCGTTATTCTGATCATAGAACGCGAGATTAAATGCATTTAAATCAGTGATTCCCAAAGTGGTCTATTTAGACCCCCAGGGGTCTACGAGGACCTCCAAGGGGTCTACGGAAGTGAAAAAACAAATTGGGGGTCTATGGCCTGTTAATGGGGGTCTACGAAGGCGGATCTCATTGAAGCATGACCACTCTTGAAATTGACTCGTTTACACATAATTTGTACCTTAGTTAATCCTTTGAATTTCAACCCTGTTAGTGGAATGATTTTTTTTTTATTTTTAACGTATTATTTTAAATACCTTAATTGTGTCTACATGAAAGTAATACTTGACATGGCCGAGTCTATAAAATAAAATGTTGGCCGTAAATTTGTTGGTTATTAAAATTTGGTTTCATTATTTCTTTGTTGAACAACTAGTGCATTTGTTCTTTATTTTTATGTAACAAAGTTTGAAGCTATATCGCTATGAAACCATCGAAGCTAGAACATCGAGAAAAGTCAACATGAAATAAAATAGATTCAGATTTGAAATACTGTTGAAAGCTTTTAAATTCAGAATTAAGCCACAGTAGAAAAATGTTGATTAAACATCATAGAGGAGAAGAGGTTTGTGAGCGACTTACAATATATTTACTTAGGCTTATATCAAACTCTAAAAAAACTGCACACTATAAGCAAAATATTGACTTTGACAACCATTGAAGAGTTTTTACCATCTGTTTTACACAATCCTATATCTGATATCATTAAAAATTCCTCTAAGCAGCAATACAGTTCAAAGGTGTAATGGTGAAATGAGTTTTGGACAATGAATGGTTATCGTGTTATTACGATTTACTTTTTTAAAAAGCTGGACTAGTTGACCTTGCCTGATAATGTAGTGGTATTATATTTTTGTTATGAATCAAGAAATTCATAAAGAATTGCTTTTTGCCTGAAATTTTGATCAATTTCTCCTTCACACTGGTATGATAGTTGTCGAAAGGTTTATCTTTTCTGAGTTCTTGGTTGCTAAGATCCTATTTTAACAAACAGAAATCAAACGGGAATCAGACCTAGTCTATTTCACAAACTTGTTTCATAAATTAAACGAGGTTAACGTTGCAGCTACAATGTGATAATCTAAATTTGATTAACACGAAGGCATAATCTCAGTGTTTCATGTGAGGATTAAATTAATGAAGCATACAATGACAATGATACATTTTCTTACTTTCCAAATTTAAATCAGTCAGACATCATCTAATCGAGAAGATAGAATGTTAACCCGAACTAAATTGAAGCCTAATATTGACATTTATTTTATTATAAAAGCTGCCCACCACTAGGCGTTTTTTTTTTGTTGTTGTTGTTTAGTTACTTCTTGTGATGCATATTAAATTTTATTTTGCTTTATTTTGCTTTGAATATCATCAATAAATATATATCGCATAGTAATCAGTGAGAAAAGCACATCTGAAGTTAATGAATTTTCAAAAAAATGCTGGGGGTATAATGACTGTGGCGTGATGATTGTGCTGTGGTGATTGTGATGGTCGTGGTGTGATGATTGTGATGAGACTGGTTTGATTAATGTGTTGTAATGATCGTATTTTGATGATTGTGGGGATTGTGTTGCGATGATCGTAGTGTGATGATCCTGGTAATTGTGATGTGATGATAGCTGTTTGATGATCGTGGTGTGATGATTGTGGTGATTGTGGTTTGATGATCGTGGTGTTTGATGATCGTGCTGTGATGATTGTGATGTGATGATTGTTGGGATGATTGTTGGGATTGTGACGATGGCAATGATTATGATAATTGTGATAATTATGGTGTGATGATTGTGGTGGTTGAGATGATGGTAATGATTGTGACAATGATTGTGATTCTGGTGATGATTGTAGTGTGGTGATTGTAATGATCGTGGTGTGATGATTGTGGTGTGATGATCGTAATGATTGTGATGGTAATGATTGTGATAATTATTGTGACCGTGGTGTGATGATTGTGTTGTGATAATTGTGATGATGGTAATGATTGTGGTGATTATGTTCAAGAGCAAGCTCACAAGAGAATGTGTCAAAATCACTCTGTAGAAAGTTTTCAAACTTGAAACTCATGGAATTAACAATGTTTTTTTAATTCACATCTTAAGTGACTCATTTAACCTTGACAATAACCTGGACGAAAATCCCGTACGGGTTAGGGTTAGGCAATCTTTTTTTTTTTTTGGCGAGACGTGATTGGTTTTAAAGAACAGCTGTAGGGTTCGATTTTCTGTAACTGACATAGAAGAAAGCACCTGGCAGCAAACGGCGTCTGAAAGAGAGTATTATGTCTAATCTGGGTAGAGTAGAGTTTGTGTTTATCAGAAGATTGATTGAGTGTTTCCTTATACGTATTATACCAGTAACACCCTTAGTAAAATCACTAAATTTAGAAAGCCTTCAGGACAGAAGACTCAAAAGTGAAGTAGCAATTATACATAAAACACTGAACCATAATCTTCAAATACAAAAACAAAATTTAATAAAATACTCTGAAAGACACACAGATAAAGGCACATTCCTCGTCTCATATGCTAGGACAAATTTGTACAAATACTCCTTCTTCCCTAGTGCTATTAGAGCATGGGATGGGTTGCCGGAGCTAGCCAGGAAAACCAGTGACTTGGCAGAATTTAAGTCATTGGTTAATATGCATGACTGAATGCATGACGCGTAGGACGTAATCATCTTCTTTTTTGAAGTAACGTCTGTATTGTATAAGATAAGATAAGATAAGATAAGACTTCCAGACTGAGACACACACATTGAAGTAAATCAACAGGCGTAGGTTAGTTAGGAATGTTTAATTCAGGAACGGTCTAGTTCAGTCTTTATTACAAAGATTTTGTGGTCGAGAGGCTAAGTACGCTTGAACTTGGCTAGTCTCGGTTCCCTATGAAGGGGGCTCAAGGTTCGAAACTCAAGCAGAGTTGTGTTTACTGAGCGCCTAAAGGCAGCACGGAAAACCAACTCCTAGATACCCCGTCCCCCCCCCCCCAACTGTTCCACAAATGAGATTGGACCAAAGCGATCTGAGCATGCTATATAATCACGAAACCAGCGCTACATATAATTGTTATCATTATTATAAAAGTTTAGCCTCAACTGTCTGTGTATTTCTATTGTCACAATCGAGCGTTCACTGGCAGTGACCTAAAGTGTGTCTCTACAAGAGACAGCTGGAGAATTCTTACAAAAGCCGGGGGGGATACACATTTTGACAAAAAGAAAATCTACTGCCGAGGACATAGACGGTTAAATGTGAACCTCACTAGACCACCTCCAGACAACGGTTATGTCTGCGAAAATTATATGTGTCAAACAGCTGGGACTGCGTAGGCAAGTGAAATACTGCATTCCTCATTAATCTTCGGACTGGAAGAAAAAGCCTTATTACTACTAGGGCAAATAATGCATCTCAGTGTAGTCCGATATATAGAACAAAATCTGTACTGAGAACTGCCTGACCACTGCGAGGTTCATCTCAGATATAGGATTACTGATCGGAGCTCTCCGACATGTAAAAAATGTGACTGAAGGGGAACGAAGAATCAAAAAGAGGCTATCGATGCTAGCCGACTGCATCAGGAAATGTTTTAAGAGTTACTTCCCTTTCCTATTCACAGTGGCCCTAAAGTATTCAAAGATTTGGGAAACTGTGTCACACCCGTTTTAACATTTGATAGGCGCGTAAAAAAGCGTTTTCAGAAAATTATATAGCACCCCCTCATACCACCTCCCCGCCCCCCCCCCCCCAAAAAAAAAGCTGTTCAAACATTAACGATAAAAGAAAAACTGTGACGAGAATCTGGGGGTGGGGTGGGGGGGGAGTCAAATAAACTGTAACGCTTAAGGGGGGGGGGGGGCGTTGAAAAGGCGCGAAGTCGATTTGCATGTTAGGGAGAAAAGAAATGCAGTATTTACAATGTAGCTATGAGATCATTTTGTAGACAAGTTGGTCTGTCTTTACCTTTCCCTTTGTTAGATCGTTAGGGGCACCATACAAGACTCGTCGACCATCTTTCTCCATTCCTCTCTGTCTTTTGGTTTAGAACCTCTTTTAATGGCATAATCCATTCTTTTAGGTTGTCCTCCCATCGCTTTCTCTGTCTGCCTCTTCTTCTTTTTTCCTGGTACTGTTTCCTGAAGAAAGGCTTATGCGAGCTCCAGAAGATCTTATAGTATGGCCATAGATTTTAAGCTTGCGTTTTTTTGCTATAGTTAGCAGGTCATCATGGGGTCCAATCGCTGCAGTAACTCTGTCTCTAATCTCTTGGTTTGTGATGCGGTCTTTGAATGTGATACCTAGGATCCTTCTGTAGCATCTCAATTCCATTAGTAGGATCCTTCTCTCTGCAGTAAACATGAGATTATAAGAAGCGATGTATAATTGATTCCATGAGTGAAGTCAAATCGATTGGGCCTCAAAGTTGGATATTTTATAGTGCAGGCCGTTTCTTAATCTCGCTTTTTGTTTAGTTGTACTTGTAAGTGTCAGTGAACAAAGAGATATACAGTTAATATCTCCTTCCTTTAAGAGAGTTCCTACAAAGTTGCCTACCTGGGCGTGCGATATGCGCGCTTAACTGTTGAACGGACTTCTCGATGGTTCCAGTTTAAACTCTGATGTGAATTAAGGCTTAAAAAAAAACGATTTCATATAGCTGTTCTGTCTTCGGGCTGCTTGAATCAGAAAGGAGGATCAATGTCTTAGAGGAGTGTAAGTCTGTAACAGACCTAACAAGACCAAATTATGGTTACCTGACAGCAACTAAAGGGCAAGTATGGTCTTTCTTCTTCTTTATTCTCATTTTTAATTTGTTTCGTTCAGATGACTAGACCAAGGGTCGTTAACCATTTGAGTCGGAAGAGCTACAAATTACAATTTACACAATTTAAACGTTTTTAAAGAGCCGCAAATTTTTTTCTTGCAAACAATAAATAGTACTCGCATAAATATTTTTTTTTATCGAAAAAAAAAAAAGAATCTATTTATTCCTAAGAAAAGAATATCTATTTATCTGTATGTATATATATATATATATATATACATGGTATTATTAGATAATTGCTTATTACTTAAGTATAAAATTTAAACAGTTACATATATCTCTAACTCACACTTCCATAACAAACAATTGAGCAAACAAAATCAGTAGTAACTTTTGCTTTGCATGGTTTTAGAAGGTTTGGATAAATTTGGCTCATAGCTTGTTTTTAGTTATAATAACGACTTTAAATTTTCATTAGTGAATTGGCTTCTTACTTCACTTTTATATATATTCATGCAAGCGAACGCTTGCTCGCACGAATATGCCGATCCGACGATAACCAGCCTTCCAAAAGCCAACTTTTTCACCTGACTGTACCAATATAAGTTTCACACTTTGTTGTGTTATCTTCAACTCTTCCGACTTGATTTTCAACTTTAAAATTTTTCACTGCACAAAGCTTTTACCTTTTAAATCGATCAAGTGCCTGTCTTAGAGATCCAGTCTCAATTTCAAATGGCTCAATGTGGATTTCGTCACCATTTTGTATTGAGAGGATTTTTTTTTTAATAAAAGCTACCGTCGTTTTGTTTGTTTTCGAATTGCTCAAATCAGTCAAAAAAATTAATCTTTATTTTAGACGCTATTAGTTTTTGTGTGGTTTGTCTGTCTGTCCGTCCGTTCAAATCTCGTAAACGAGGAAAGATATTGAAAGTCCGACATCATGAGATTTTATACCATTCAAAGTTCTGATGCAACGCCTTCTTTTTTTAAAGTGAAATTTTTAAAATCAACTATTGAAGCAGTTTTTTCATAAATTTTTAAAATCAACTATTCAAGCAGTTTTTTTCATAAAATCACACCATTTTTTTTTACAGCTACTCACTATTAATAGTAACAAACACGGGAGGCTATTTAGTAAGGGAAACGACTATTTACCATTTTATTTACCAACACTTTTATGCAAACGGTTTTGGATTTTGTGTCAAAAATATTTTTTTTTACAATTGTACATTCTGTCGCACAAACTACTTCTTTGATAAAGAATGCAGTTTTGGAAGACATGGTCAGCATTCTCTGGTGACACTCCACATGGGTAGATTTCACTGGTTTGAGCTGGTACAAATGTTGTATTATTCTGTTTTGTCCGGTCCTGAGTCGAAAGGCAGGTACAGTGACATTTAAGTCGTAGCAGGATTATGCTTAACAGTGATAAGTTCTTGTATTTGGAAGTATGCACAGCTGGAGCACTACTGATTTTGAAATGCATGCAGCTCTATGTTTGGGCTACTGTAATAGCATTTATTTCGGTAAACTGAATTCTAAATAAATGTTAACTTTAAATCTAGAAATAAAAGGGAGAAAAGATGTTTTTTGAGGTGATATTAGTTTTGCATATAAATACAAATAGTCATACTTTATAGTTATTCTGTCTTATGTCATAGGCTATAATTATCTCGTAGGGTTAGATTTTAAACTCTGTTAGTGAAGAACGATGTTAAGACAAATAAAAGGTTGCATACAATTTTTTTTCTACTTGACTTACTTGTACATGTAATTTTGTATTACCTTCCAAAAATCAAGCAATGTTCCTATAAATACTCTTTACCCATATGTATATTCTCTAGGTGGTCGCGTATTGCCTGTGCTCGTTGGAAACATTTGGGCTTCCATAGGAAATAATGACAGATCCTTCCGAAAGAATACCAAAAACTTCGTTCGTCTACAACACAGGACAATGGACAACCACGTGATGGTCAAGTTTGGACAGTTTATGAACAATTTTAACGTGAGCTGTTGTGTAAACCGTAAACTTATGTTAGTGTCTTGTGTGTTGTTGGCAATGTAATCTCTTCAGGACTGAATAAACAAAAAACTTAGGCTCTGTAGTACCAAAATTGAGATATAGAAGTAAAATATTTAAAGTTCTTTTTATGTTTAAAAAAGACTACACCGTAAGAAGGGTGAAGAACTCCGTCCTTAAAACTATATCTAACAATGTACAAGTTATTTATCTTGTTCGATCTCAAACAAAATAAGAAATTACCAACTAATTACATGTCTGATTGGGTATTTTTTATTTTTTGGATTTATGTTTTGTTTGATGCAATTAATAATTGTTTTGAGTTCCAACTTGATCGGAGAATGCGTAGAGAGAAATAGCGCTAACGAATATTTAAGGGGACTAAACCCAACAAATTTAGCCGTATCTGTGAATACTAAGGATTAGTTCCCATTTTTGTATAAAACAAAGTAATTATTTGGCTACTCTTTTTTAATTGGTTCATGTCTTGTCTATGCCCGGGGTCGGCAACCAGCGGCTCGCGAGCCACATGCGGCTCTTTGGATGTGAAGCTGCGGCTCTTTAGTTCCAAACGCAAATATTATTTATTGTATCGAAACATTTTTTAAAAAATAGTTTTGAATCGTTTAACGATGATTAGGCGCCCATTCTATCTCTCAGCCACTTGTACTCGCTTTTCACCGCACCCCTCCCTAATTACAGGCGTCGTCACTGTTGTCAGCGAGTGGGAAGCTCTCGGCCTTTGTCGGATGTTTCTATGTAGGCTTTAAATCGCTTTCTACGCAAGAAAAAATTGGCGTCTTCACCCAGGGCCGGCCTTAGGCCACTGCAGCCTATGTGGTCGCAGTGGGCCCCGCGCTTTCATAGACCCCGCGCTAATTCTAAGTGTACATTATTAAATTAAACCATTATAGCGTATATAAAATAACAGGGTTTTCGCGACTTCCTGATTTTCCAAAGCCTCCAGGAAATCTCATGAAAAGGCAAAATATACGATAAAGTCCTGAACTTTTTTTTTGAGTTTATTCAAATCTCCTGAAGAATAGACGAAATTGACATTTTGGGGTGCCAATAAATAAAAAGTGGCATTGCGAGCTTTCATTTGATAAAAATGCATTGCAAATACGAAAGAAGCCTATTTTCTAATTAAAAAAAAAATAATTTTGACATTATGCTTATCCCTACCCAGACTAGTCCCCGCGCGATCCGTTTCGCATAGGGCCCCGCAAATGCTAGGGCCGGCCCTTTCGTCACCCCTCTCTTTAGCTGTGGCGTATAGTTTGCTGCTGTAGTGCCATGTAGTTTGTTGTTTCAAATAAATGAGTTAAAAGTGATTACCCTCTCAAAGTTAGAAGCAGTGTACAAGTTAATTGCTAATCTCGCTATAGCTTTGCCGCAAGAGCGCACTGGATATCAAAGTCGGCCCGGGCATTACCAAAAAAAAAACAAGCCTACAAATTGCATGTCATATCATGGGCGTAGCCAGGATTTTTTCGGTGCGGGGGTTGTTTTTTTACACCCCCCCCCATGCAATATATATATATATATATAAGACTTGGTAGTGAATAAAGTGTTGCTGGTCGATATTTCATTGAGGTTTACCAGTTTTTTACTTTAATTTGATGATTCTTGTTCAATAACAATTAGAAAGTCATCACACTCGGGTTTTCTAAAATTATTAATGGAAAAAAGTACTCCGCGTTTTGTTTTTTGTAACACCACAAGTTTTCCGACGTGTTATACGGGGTCGTACGAAGTACATGTACACTTGGAAGCGCAGCTCGGCAGGCGACCTGATGACATTGTGACAAAACCAGCATTTTTTTTTTATCTTGTTAATTGGTGGGAAAAAGTAAACACATCATCAAAGCGCATTCAAAGGTTGATACTTTTTCCATCATCAAAGCGCCTTTGAAGGTCGACACTTTTCCCATCATCAAAGCGCCTATAATTAGGTCGATACTTTTCACATCATCAAAGCGCCTTTAAAGGTCGACACTTTTCCCATCATCAAAGCGACTATAATTAGGTCGATACTTTTCACATCATCAAAGCGCATATAAAGGTCGATACTTTTCCCATCATCAAAGCGCCTTTATAGGTCGACACTTTTCTCATCATCAAAGCGCCTATAATTAGGTCGATACTTTTCCCATCATCAAAGCGCATTTAAAGGTCGATACTTTTCCCATCATCAAAGCACCTATAATTAGGTCGATACTTTTCCCATCATCAAAGCACCTATAATTAGGTCGATACTTTTCACATCATCAAAGCGCCTTTAAAGGTCGACACTTTTCCCAACATCAAAGCGCCTTTAATTAGGTCGATACTTTTCACATCATCAAAGCGCATATAAAGGTCGATACTTTTCCCATCATCAAAGCACCTATAATTAGGTCGATACTTTTCCCATCATCAAAGCACCTATAATTAGGTCGATACTTTTCACATCATCAAAGCGCCTTTAAAGGTCGACACTTTTCCCATCATCAAAGCGCCTTTAATTAGTTCGATACTTTTCACATCATCAAAGCGCATATAAAGGTCGATACTTTTCCCATCATCAAAGCACCTATAATTAGGTCGATACTTTTCACATCATCAAAGCGCCTTTAAAGGTCGACACTTTTCCCATCATCAAAGCGCCTTTAATTAGTTCGATACTTTTCACATCATCAAAGCGCATATAAAGGTCGATACTTTTCACATCATCAAAGCGCATATAAAGGTCGATACTTTTCCCATCATCAAAGCACCTATAATTAGGTCGATCCTTCTTCCATCATTTCTATAGCTACCAGGATGAAAAATGTACTTAGTGAAAATGAAAATTAACAAATAAGTCTTGTGTAAAATTGGGCTTAAAACAAAGTAATTTTTTGATGTCACGCACTATCCCAATGTGCCTTTAAATTTTTAGTTTACTTCAAAATAAAGTAGCAACTATGCATAAAACATCAAACTATAAACTTCAAATACAAAACAAAAGCTTTAAAAATACTTAGAAATACAAAGATAAAGGCACATTCCTCATTTCTAATGCTAGGACAAATTTATACTCCTTCTTCCCTAATGCTATTAGAGCATGGAATGGGCTGCCTGAGTCAGCCAGGAAACCAGTGCATTGGCAGAGTTTAAGTTATTGACTAACTTGCATGACTAGCTTGACATAGGGACCTGAGTAGGATGTAATCATCTAGGACAACAGTTCTCAACCTTTTATGCTCGGCGACTCCTTTTTACAATCCCCCACTCTGACGCGACCCCCCCCCCCCCCCACACACATAGAACAATAGTCAAAAACAATCCATATTTTCGATGGTCTAAGGCGACCCCTGGCAAATCGTCATTCGACCCCCTAAGGGGTCGCGACCCACAGGCTGTGAACCCCTGATCTAGGATAAGAAGAATAAGAAGAGAATGCAAAAAGATGGCTTTAGACTAGGGACTGTTAGAGCTCTTTGTTTCATCTGACAATGAAGGTTGCCCTTCAAGCTGATAGTGTTGGTTGTTATTTAAATACTTATTTAAGGTTCCCCCCTATCAGCTCTTGTGCTCTATATTGCCCTATATGGGGCAGATGATGTAAAGGTTATCTGTTTCTGTGGCCTACAGTTAACGAAGGTGTTGTATGACCAGCACAACGACCAACCGCCTTTACTTTCCCCAACTAAAGTCAGGCACCCATTAGAGTTTGGTGGACTCATTGGCGCCCTAAAAATCCCGAAATTCAAAATCCCAGTTTTCACCGAGATCCGAACCCAGGGCCCCAGGTTCAGAAGCCTAGCACCTTAATGACTCAGCCACCACGCCCCAATCCTGGAAAATGATAGGCAAAGAATAGTGAATGTGTTTATAACCAAAACAAAGAGAACCATCACTAAGCTTGTAGTTAGAAGATGGTTTCAACCTATTTCAAATAAGCACTAGCCTATAAATCAAGATGCAACTCTTTGAGCAACTAAAGCAGTAACTGTCTTGTTCCCTAGTTTAGAATTCTTCCATTGAGGAGATGGAGTGTTGAGGAGATGGAATGTTTAAGGGAAACTTGTTCTGTTCTAAAGTCACTGAAAGCCTTTACATTTTTTGTTTAGTTTTGTAATTATTTGTTCTCTTTTGTTAACAAAAAATTACAGAATTTTTTGGGCATCAAAGATGAAATTTATTACCTGGGAAAATAAGCTAATTGATTAATACTGTTTGATATCTATATCTTGTAATTTTGCTTTCCTCTTATGCTTTATTTTCCTAATTTACACATTTTACCGTATGTTATTTGAGATTTATATGATATTGTTTGAGATTTATATGATATTGTTTGAGATTTATATGATATTGTTTGAGATTTATATGATATTGTTTGAGATCTATCTTATCTTGTTTTGAGATTTATATGATATTGTTTGAGATCTATCTTATCTTGTTTGAGATTTATATGATCTAATTAGAGATCATTTGCTTTTCCATATGTCACTTAAAAGCTCTTACAAACAGGTTTGTTTAACTAATTGCTTTGTAACAATATTTGTTTTTGAGCAAGTTTCTGTCTAAACTATTAGCACATCTCAAACTTTGATCTGATTCTATGGCCTCCTTCAGTCAAAGCTGCTATGAATCATCTCATTTCCCAAACATTAGCTATGAATCATCTCATTTCCCAAACATTAGCTATGAATCATCTCATTTCCCAGGAATTAGCTATGGATCATCTCATTTCCCAAACATTAGCTATGGATCATCTCATTTCCCAAACATTAACTATGAATCATCTCATTTTCCTGACATCAGTTGTGGTTGCAATGATGTTACCCACACAGCTATATATTCGAAGGGATGGAAAGTGCCACTACAGTTTATGGCATCACAGGCTCTGCGCCAGGGAGTAGCACTGTATGCTGCAAGCTGAAGAGGCTTCCCTATGTTGGTTATACCTGCATAGCAACAGAGGCTTTCCTCCCTTTAGGTGGTTAGCCAGCAAAGCCTAACAAGCCCCTCCTGCTTACTCACATTTGCCCATTCTCCTATTAGTAAAAACAGTTCTGCAGTACCCAATATCTGAGCCACATGTGAAGGCCAGGAGCTGGACTGGTTGTCAGAAATGTATTCCATTGGAACCATTGGTATATGTACCAACTTTATGGAACCAAGTATATTAGCTTAACACATATAGTCAATATGATGAATTGACTTTATATTATAGTGCTACATGACTTCAGCGTCATAAAAAAAAACTTAAAAAAACTTAAGCATAAAAAAAAAATATTGTTGTAACTGAAATGTGATGCTGGTCAGTGTAGCCCTCTGTGTAATAAACCAACACATGCCACACAGGCCTGTGTACTTAAAAAGTACTGATGTAAACATTCTCCGTCTAGGTCAACGTGTTCTTTGGTTATCTGGCTATGAACCATGTGCTGTTTAGTTGGAGAGGACCAAGAAGGTTAAGGTGAGAACGATATTAAAGTAGAAGTTGTGTATAGTTGTTCTATTCAGACATTGACTTCTGCCCATTTGTCAAGTATTTGATTGTTTTCTCTTCATAATTTATTGCATTCATTAAAGTGTTTCGTTATATCAGAGCCTACATTTTCTGCTTCTTGACTTAGACACATTGTTTTGTCAAGGGTTTATGGAAAATAAATATCTTAACTTTTTCCTAATGCAATAATAAGCTGCTTATAAAATTAATATTTGAATGAAAAACTGCAACATGAAGACTCTTGATCATTAACCAAACCAAATGTTTTAGTTTGAACCCCTTTGGGTATCAGGTCTTTTAAATTTGTAGTTAAGAAGTTTAAAAAATATTTGGGTAAATAAATTGGTATCATAACTGTTTCAAGAGGACATAGCTCTAAATTAATAGTAACTAAACAACCTCTTGGATAATTAATATGTATAAACCAAGTCTTTTACATATATTTATGTCATCAAGGTTCGGTCTGAATTTATATTTTGAGACAACTATTAATGTATTTGAAAGTTAATGGTAAAGGGAAGTAACAGCAGATCATTGTGATAGCCTCAATACGCCTTGAAATGCACAGTAATTACTTCAACGCACATGAAGAATTTCAATCAGCCATGAAATGGAAAATTACCAAAAAGATTTAGTCAGTTAGTCTAATTTAACCTCAATATTCAATCATTATCAAAAAGAAACCATTCCAAAGACAAAGTGAATGATTAAAAAAAAAAAATATGGGAGAAGCTTTTTGATGTAGAGCAAAATGTTAAAAAACATGTCAAGTGGGTTGTATAAAGTCAAAAAAAAGAGTAAATTTCCCATTTCTGACTCTGTAGGGCAGATGATATAAAGCTCATCTGTTTCTGTGTCCAGTAGTCAATGAGTGTTAAAGGCGGCCAGCACAATGACCAACAGTCTTTACTTTTTCCCAACATGTGTCAGGAACCCGTTAGAGCTGGGTGGACTCACATGTGCGTAATAGTCCTAAAATTAAAAAAAATCCTAGTCTTCAAACCCTGGACCCATGTTTGGAAGCCAAGTACTTTACAGCTCAGCCACCACACCTTCAAGTGAATTGTGTAGAAGCTTTTAACTGTTTGCTCAACCTTTATTCTACAAGTAAAGCAAGGTAATTATGTATTGTTAGGGACAGGGGTGGTCTCAATACTGTCTGGAATGATTCAAGAGAATATTAGTATGTTAGCATGGCAGGGCCCAAGGTCATGTCTACGCTAACAAGAAGTTACAGTTGCCAGGTCTACTGGGTGGGTTGTATCTGTGCACCTCAGTCTGTGACCAAGGGGCTTGATAAAAGAAATCAAGAAACATAGAGAAGAAATGCACAAATTAAAGACTTAAATTTCAATTTTCAATAAGCAAAGCAGCCAGTTACAAAACACTGCAGCAAAAAATACAAAAACATAAGGACAAGATCTAGTACATTAACATTAGAAATGGCCATCATTTTAAAACAAACTTTAAAAAAAATAACTTCCGATTATTTTAACAGTTGTTCCAATTAGAAAAATAATGTACCATACATAACTAAAATATAGAGTAGATTTACATGAAGTAAAATAAGAAAAACAAACATAATTCTGAAACTTTCAGGCAGTTCCAAGTACAGAATAATTAAAACTGACAAACAGACCACTGGTCAACAGTAAAGGAAACAGCATTGCCCTAACCCATATAATAATAGGCGGAAGTATAAGCATACAGCTTAGCACTAGTCTACAAAAGTAGTAAAAATAACAATACATAAAAATAGCTCTGGGAGCACCAGTTCACAATTATAAAAAATGTTTGCATGCCCTGATAATTAAGTCCAGGCCTACTGTTTGTTTTGTTGGTTTTACATAGAGATAATAGAGATTACATCCTAGCCCTTGCCCCCACCAGGAGAGTGAGTGTTCATACTAGAGACTATGGAAATGACAAAGTGGATAGCCCATGATCACCATTAGATAAGACAAAGTAAAATAGTATTTGAAAGTTTTAAATAAACTAAGGGGATAAAATGAATGCTTTAGTGAAGTCTGACAATACTAAATAGTAAATATTAATATAGTCAATACTATATAGTAAATACTAATAGATCTTTACGTAAGGAAAATTTCTCATCTATGATTTTGGACTAGACTCAAAACTGCATTCATAGCAACACAAGCAAAACATTCATATTAATAACAGCGTAGAAAATGTTAACAATTTTATTTTTAAAATAATAATATAATATAACATATAGTTGATCTAAATAATGTCAAGTCACTATTTACACTATAAAAAGCATAGAACAAATTGTGCATAGATATGACACTAATGACCATGACACACAAAAGCAGGGGAGATAGTAAATTGAAATAAAAGCATAATGTAGCAAGGTTTTGGTATTGTGACTCCAATAATATTAATATACCACAGCCCCTCCCTCCTCCAAAAACAAAAAAATATAAAACATTTCACTGAAACAACAAGAAGATTGAGGGAAAAAAGGTATATAAAAAAAAAAAAAGAACAATGACTGGACCTATATAACAAGATACAAATCTATTATGGTGATTCCACCTGATTAGTTCTCAGGAAGTATATCACATGAGTAGTTGTACCTGTATTAGAAATAAGTGTCCTATTCATTGCATCTGTTAGGTTTTCTGACCATGTTGTGAGGTTGGGTTCAGGATGTAAACTGTGGGTATAGGAGAAGTATGTGTCGCCACTCTAGTAGGTGAGCATGAGTACTCAACCTGAGGTTAGGAGCATTCTTCATTGTTTCTTACTGAGTCTCATATTGCAGCTTGGTCACTAAGATTGTATTGAGAAGTTCTGGTTTTGAAGTAGCATTAGGGAAATGTTAATTTCTTTCAGACTCAATAGGAATGTAAAAACATCTTGAAGAAGTAGAGAAGACCGGGAAGGGCTGGGAAACCATAAAAAAACTAGCAAGAGACCGTGGAGAGTGGCATGCTTTTGTTGAGGCCCTATCTTCCATGAGGAACTCGAAGGAGTGATGATGATGATGATGATGAACACCTAGCAATCAAAAGATAATGACAGGTTCCCTTAGAGCACAAGGAAGTCTCTAAATGATGGTAGAAAAGGAAAATCTCTAATAGACCCGGTGTGTCTGTGTCTTTGCCTCTAGGAATTGTTTTACTTCTCAAGATGTTCACTGTCAAGAGAACAAAAATTGATCAAAACATTTTCATAGTCAGTGAAACACAAAACTTGGCAAAGCTTTACTTAAGGGTTTAGTATTGAGAAAATATAAATAGATATACACAGTGTTGCTTACCATTTTATTCCCTACATCTCAATATTTTGGTTTACATTTCATCATCATGTTGGTCTATATCATCATCATGTCGGTCTACATCTTCATGTTGTCTACCTTTTCATCATGTTGGTCTAAATAAGAATAAGAAAATAAATAGGAAAAACTTTTGCCTTGAAAAGGAAAAAAAATATTCTTTGATTGCTTTTCTTTTCATGTTAAATAAAACTATTCTGATGATGCAGCTTTCCCTTTATGTTTTAACTTAGTATTTCATGAATAAGCTTTTAAGAAAAAAAAAATACACCCAAGACATCTACTACAGCAGCAATGAATAACTACTTAAATTAAGTGAAAAAAAAGTTCAAGGTTTATTAAGCCTTTAAAGTCTAAGGAATGTATTGGAGATTTTCAATTATGCCAAAAAACTATAAATAACTAGCTATTTAGTGTATCTGGTGTACAGAATACAGAAAGCTTTAATATTTAGAGTGAAAATTCTGCTATAAAATTTGTGCATTTCTAGATAAATAAAATCACAACTTTCTCTAAGTTCTTTTCCTTGTAGTCCAAACTAATTTGTTTTGTTTAGTTGGCAATAGCAATCTTTCCAAAGAGCTGAAGAGACTTTTTAGATTGTTTCGAAAAAGCTGCAGAGACTGTTAAGATGGTTTCAAAAGCTCTAGGTTTATTCTTTTTATATTTTCTTTTATTTGATCTCACTTTCTTTATATTGCCTCAGCCATTCTCTATATTGTTTGCTTTTTTTTTCTATCCTTATGTATTATATTTCTTTTAGAATGTACTTAAAAATCAAAATGTAAGCAAGGAGCAGATTATCAAGTTTAAGATTCCCACGAGATAAGATCCAAACAAATGAAAATTCAGTTTGATACAATTATCCTCAGGATTACCACTATAGCAATGATAATATAGATGCAAACAGGAACAACATTCACACACAAAACATACAAACACACAGTCTTACACAGCCAGTGCTTAATGAACTAAGTTTCATAGTGATGTGACAAATGAGCATGAAACACACTGACAGAAAGTGGATGTGACAAATGAGCATGAAACACACTGACAGAAAGTGGATGTGACAAATGACCATGAAAGACACTGACAGAAAGTGGAGTAAAAGAGTTACAAAATCTTTCTGTTCTAGCCTTAATGAAGAGGAGGCGACCACTTTATCCAGATCTGATGTAACTGGTAGGGCGGCTGCAGATTGTCTTCAAGAATGCATAAATGAGATCAGATAATGTTTCAACATTACTTACATGTACACGGCACTTGATATTCTTGTCAAATGTTTGACATGTTTTGAATGTTCCTTGAGAGCTAAGAGAATCTACTTCTTTGACCAAGTGTCCAGCAGAATAAATGACATCAGGCAAGTTATGAGCATCGAGATGACCCAACAACAGTCCAGCGCACATACCACATGACCAGGCAGCCATCCATTCTTTTGAGTAAACAATCTCTTCTTATGAGAAGACAAAGTCTTATTGTAGTGACCTCACTTGCTTGACTTTTTTTCTAGTAACTTGTTGCACAAAATAATTTACAACTGAAATTACTTTAGGAAAAATGATGAAAATCTAGGAGGCAAAAAAATGCAAAGTGGAGGAAAAGTTACAAAAATAGGATACATTTTGTTAATGTTTTATTTCATGTCAGTTCTCTACAATTGTATGGAATTTGAAGAGTTGAGTATGAATTAGATAATAATTTACTTCTCCAATTTCAAGTTAGTTGTTAGTAACACCAGGTTAGAAGTTAGTAGCAACAAAATGATGTAGAAATTGACATAGCTTTATTTAATTTAGTTTTCTTGGTGTTGACAGTCATTGACTTGTAGCATCAAACTGCTGGTAGACAACTAAACTGCTGTAGGCGTAGTATAGCGTAACTAATGAAACTTCAAATAAATTGAATAACTTCCTTGTGAACAAAACTAAATATAAAATTTATAACAGACAAAATAACTTGTGATCAAATGAAATCACAGTAGTAGACTTCAGTAATAACATTTCATAACAAAATCTAACTCACTACAATAATACAACATTTCAGTTTCATGTTGTGTAGTCTTCTGTCTTAACTAAGACAAAGTGATGACAAAGCCACATATTTTGCATCATTCACAACTAATCGCTAACCTCTTCCCAGCGTCTCCATAGAAACACACACAGACACACTTGATAATACTTCTGCTGGTCCAACATTCTCTCACTGAATCAAGCCCCAAGAGACCAATCTTTAGCATTCTTCTTGTCCATATGTAGGACTTTGCAATCACCATTTTTCTAACCTTTACTAGTTACACTAGCAGATACTTTGGCAGATATTGGAAATAGGAATAGTGCAAATTTTTTGACTAATCAAACATTAAAAAATTCCTATTTCTCTCCCTTGATATCTGCCAACAATACTCTTGTCACATTTGAACCTCAGAAAGAAAAAAAAATGAAATATAAAGTTGTATAAAAAAAAGTCCAAGTTAACAAAACTTTATACATGGATTTAAATTGCAGATATTGACAAGAACATTAAAAAATTGGAATCTAATTTTGTAGCTTGATATCTGTAAACTAAACAAAACTAACCTTCAGTAAAAAGAAGTGAGATTAACCATTTCAAGTAAATTGTTAATGAAACTGAAAAAAAAAGTGATTCTGGGAGCAATAAACAGGACTTCACATTTAAAAAAAAATTCTATGGATTTTATAAGAATAATGGTAATTAAAAGTAATAAATAAATAAATATACATAGAGATAGAGTGACAGCATTTGATGTATCCTAATAGTGATATGAAGCCTGATAGTTGCTGCCCCAAAAATTGATAGGACACGAGGTGCTAACACAGGTGACTGGATATGATGTGCCCCAACAGTTGGTAGGAGAGAAAAGGTGCCTTACTAAATGATTGGACACCTGAGGTGACCCAACAGTTGGTAGGAGAGAAAATGTGCCTTAATAAATGATAGGACACCTGAAGTGCCCCTACAGTTGGTTGGAGAGAAACGGTGCCTTAATAAATAATAGGACACCTGAGGTGCCCCAACAGTTGGTTGGAGAGAAAAGCTGCCCTACTAAATGATAGGACACCTGAGGTGCCCCAACAGTTGGTTGGAGAGAAAATGTGCCTTACTAAATGATAGGACACCTGAGGTGCCCCAACAGTTGGTAGGAGAGAAAATGTGCCTTACTAAATGATAGGACACCTGAGGTGCCCCTACAGTTGGTTGGAGAGAAACGGTGCCTTACTAAATAATAGGACACCTGAGGTGCCCCAACAGTTGGTAGGAGAGAAAATGTGCCTTACTAAATGATAGGACACCTGAGGTGCCCCTACAGTTGGTTAGAGAGAAAATGTGCCTTACTAAATGATAGAACACCTGAGGTGCCCCAACAGTAGGTAGGAGAGAAAATGTGCCTTAATAAATAATAGGACACCTGAGGTGCCCCTACAGTTGGTTAGAGAGAAACAGTGCCTTACTAAATAATAGGACACATGAAGTGCCCCAACAGTTGGTTTGAGAGAAAAGCTGTCCTACTAAATAATAGGACACCTAAGGTGCCCCAACAGTTGGTAGGAGAGAAAATGTGCGTTACTAAATGATAGGACACCTGAGGTGCCCCAACAGTTGGTAGGAGAGAAAATGTGCCCTACAAAATGAAAGGACACCTAAGGTGCCCCAACAGTTGGTAGGAGAGAAAATGTGCCCTACTAAATGATAGGACACCTGAGGTGCCCCAATATTGGTTGAAGAGAAAATGTGCCTTAATAAATGATAGGACACCTGAGGTGCCCCTACAGTTGGTTAGAGAGAAACAGTGCCTTACTAAATAATAGGACACCTGAAGTGCCCCAACAGTTGGTTTGAGAGAAAAGCTGTCCTACTAAATAATAGGACACCTGAGGTGCCACTACAGTTGGTTAGAGAGAAACAGTGCCTTACTAAATAATAGGACACCTGAAGTGCCCCAACAGTTGGTTTGAGAGAAAAGCTGTCCTACTAAATAATAGGACACCTGAGGTGCCCCAACAGTTGGTAGGAGAGAAAATGCGCCCTACAAAATGAAAGGACACCTAAGGTGCCCCAACAGTTGGTAGGAGAGAAAATGTGCCTTACTAAATGATAGGACACCTGAGGTGCCCCAACAATTGGTAGGAGAGAAAAGCTGACTTACTAAATGATAGGACACCTGAGGTGCCCCTACAGTTGGTAGGAGAGAAAATGTGCCTTACTAAATGATAGGACACCTGAGGTGCCCCTACCGTTGGTTGGAGAGAAAAGCTGCCTAACTTAAATGATAGGACATTTGAGGTGTTTGAGAATTGTAACTATAAAAACTGTGATTGTACATTTTCAGACAGGATAATATTAAATTTGTGTCAATATATATTATATCTCTCATAAAGTAAAGTCAATACTTTTGTGCAGTACAAGTATATATATCTTGTATTGAAGTTGGACAGTAATTGTGCAATTTTTACTGAGGAAGACAGTAAATTTATGCCAATGTATATTATATATCTCCTCAAATAATAGTCAGTAATTTTGTTCAGTACAAGTATATATATATATATATATATATATATATATATATATATATATATATATATATATATATATATATTGTATTGAAGTTGGACAGTAATTGTACATTTAGACACAGGCAGTAAATTTGTGCTGATGTATATTACATATCTTTTTAAAAATTATTATTCTAGCTTTTTATTGCTTACATGCTTATAGCACGCTCAGAGCGCTTTTGGTCCAATCTCATTTGTGGACCAGTGGGGGGGTATCTAGGAGTTGGTTTTCCGTGCTGCCTTTAGGTGCAACTCTGCCCGAGTCGGGTGTCGAACCTCGAGCCCCCTTCTAGGTAGCCAAGCCAAGCCAAGTTCAAGCGCCCTTGACCACGCTTTCTCAAGTAATAGTAATTGTGTGCAGTACAAGTACTACGATATATTGAAGTAGAGACAGTGAAAAGGGAAAAGAATAAGAAGCACTCTTCAAAGTGATGAGCTCTATCAGTGTTAGTATTGAATGACATTACAAGAAGATAATAAGTATTGAAATATATTACAGATAACTTTGATTTTCATTTTTAATTTTTGTATGTTCTATATTTAGAAATCTGTTGACAGTATTGTTCTTGTCAAAATTTGGTATCACTGGTATTGTGTCCTTGTTAAATTTTTTTTTCTTATTTCAATGTGTAATATATATATAATCAGAAATTAAGGCTATAGAGGTAGCAGATTTAACACTACTAGATTTTTGTGTTTAGACTATTGATTTGTTTAATGTTTACATTGTATAAATATTGTGCACAATTTCTTGGGGTCTTTAAGTCATTGTTATTGATATTTGTAAGTAATGTAGTATTTCTTGAAAAGTTTCTCCATTTGTCTTTTTCCTGCTGTGCTTGTTTGTTTTTATATATAGACCAAATCTTGCTTTTGGAAAAGGATGTGCATTAGGGTAAGCGAGTGAGGTCAATGTGTTGTTCGAATCCTCCTCAATTTAATCAAAGTTTTCAGTGCAAGGACACTCAGTCATCATCATATCATCATTAATATAATTGTAACATTTTGGTATAAATTTTGTTACATTTTTTACATTATAATATTTTATTAATTTTGTTTCTTCCTTGTTGGGACAATTATATGAAAGGATAATGTATTGTAAAAACATAATAATTGATTATGACATTGACTATTAGATTGTTGACCATTGAGTGTGTTATGTTTATCACAATAGTATTGGCTTGATAATATTGTCAGTGATTGTAAACTATAAAAGAGATATCATAATTATCTATAAAAAAGTACAGAATGCATTGGTACATTTGATAAGTATTAATAGATACATGGATGGATATATATAGTTGCTGACTTGTTTGGTCTTAAAGATGAAGAAAAGAAAGATGTTTTGACATAAATGGAAAGGAAAGAAAATCAAATTGATATTGAAAGAGTTGGCGAGAGCACAAAGAGAAGAGAGAAATGCAACTAGATGCTGAAAGAAATTAAAAGGAAGCAAAACCAGACAAAGAATCAGAAGTTAAAAAAAACAAAAAAACTGAAAAATAAAAGCTGCAATTCAAAACAAGGGAGACAAAACAGAAACTACCAAGCGTGAACATAAAGAGATTATTTGTAGGCAAAAAATGAGGGACCTTAAAGAAACTGATGACATACATAGTTATTTTTCAGACTATCTGTAAAACTTGCAATTACAATGAATATACTTGTTCTAATATATTCATCTGTAAACTAAGTGGCAAGACTTTGAGTGTTATTAACTCATTAATAGAATAACAAAGAATTAAATGCATCCTGTTGTCATGTATTATGAATTGAATTCTAATTTTTAAATTGGCTTGCCTAGGGGAACGTGACAATAGAAAAAGCAATTGTGTCACTTATCTTAAGTCTGAATTTAATCAAAGACTTACAATGAATAACAAAAAAAAATGACACAAGAAATCGGAAGGTAAAATATCAACTTAATGTTTAATAAAATATAATTCGAATAGTACTTTTAACTGAATCATATAAAGTAAAAAAAAACCAAACATTTACTCAATACAAAATGGAAGGGTTGACCAAAACCCTTTTACAAAAATGGCATGTAAAAGTATTACAATACCAGAGTTTGAAAATATAATTACAAATACAAGCAAGGCCTTGAAAAAAAAATCTTAACTTACACGATCAATTGGTATACCACGCACGGGTCACGCAATGTCTCCGCTATTCTGTCTCACGGCTGTCTCCGTATGTCTGTCTGTCAACGTTACACGGGCGGTCTTTATATAATATACCGCGCGTCGATATCAAGACAAATCTAGTAATTTCTAGAACAGAATAAGTCATCAACACCTAGATCTAGAACGCTCTTCAAAGAGACAGAAGAAAAAAAAAAAACCCTCCTTTCAACCAGAGGTACACACATAGGTCAAGGACCGGTCACTGTCTGTGTGGCTTGACTCACCGTGAAAAATAAAATTAAAAAAAAACTTATTACACAAGGGGCAGACAACCTACAGGTCAAGAGAAAAAAAATAGTATCTAGGTAACAATGCCTAGATACATAACACTGTTAAAAGCAATATTATTGGAATCTAGACCACCAAAGAGAAATTATTACCAACATCAAAGACAAGAATCTAATTCTCCAAGAATTATAATGTACCAAGAAATAGATTAGGAATTGGAAATAGGTAACAATACAATAATGTTAATACAAGTTCATGCTACAGCATATGATATTGAAGGAAAACTGGAATTTTTTGTCAGCATATGTTAATGGTGTACTTGTGAATTATACCACAGTCATAAATGATGAATATGTTAAAACAAGAAAATATGACTGGTAAAACTAAAAAAATTAGGCTGGCTAAACAACAAGAAATTACATATCAAATAGCATTTATTGATGATCGCCCATTGATAAAAGCAAGAATCACAACTTTGGTGATGAAAAATGAAGTTTGTCCCCTGATTATTGGAAATCTGTTATGTAGATCATCTTTCAGCTCACAAAAAAAAATGAATGCTTTTGGCATACGTTCTTCACCCATATAGGATACATGCCCTGCACAGCATAAATATTGGACCAAAAAAAGTCCCATATACATAGACATAGAAAAGAGCACCAGGCTGCATCACAGGATACACATTTGAAAAGAAAATCCACTGCCAAGACTGACGTCGAAGGCAAAAAGAAAATCTAAATTGACCACCGGTAGACAATGGTAATGCCTGCAATGTGGCAAAATATGTAGGCCACAGCTGGGGCTGCATTTCCATGGGAAGTACTGCATTCCTCAATCTTTGGACTTGCAGAAAGTGATATTATAATTGGAAATATTCCAGGCATTCCATTCAATAGTTAATAACGAGCAATGGGAGAATGTACAAATTGTGACTATGGTGAAAACAAAAAGCCAAGATAAAGACATGAAGGAAGAAGCCAGAAAAACATCAACTGAAACAATGAGTACTACTGAAGTGATGATAGAACTACTCCTGGCTACCCTCTCTTTGAGTTGAAGTTTGGACGCAATCCAAAGAGTTCTTAGTACAATATTTAAAGAAAAGTTAATTGGAAATGATATGTTGTGAAAGAATGAATTTCAGTTTGTAAATACAGTAAGAGAAAACAGTTTAATTCTAAAGTAGCAAGAGCTAATTCAGATAAACAATTAAGGAGACAAAGGAACATAAAAAGTCAACATAGCTACTGGAGAAGACTGAAAGAATATGAAGTTTTTGTTTGGTGGCATAACTGGAAAAAATGAAAAGATCTGGAACGGAACTTTAAGAATTTTTAGAAACATAGGCAAAGTCAATATATGATAATAGTCAAGTGGAAAAAAATGTTCATGTGTATTAGTTGAGAATATACAATGAATAACCCTATATTAACACTAGTTATCAATGATTTGGATAATAATTATAAGGCTTGTATTGGAGTCCAAAAATAAGCCTCACAAACTTCGCACTCAACTAATGTTGAATGGGTTGAATCAGCCTCAAAGCTTGCACTCCACTAATTATGTCCCAACTATTATTCAACTGAACCGAAATAAGCGGTTATTTTACAAACTCATTCTTCTATGATTTGTTTTGAATGCCTCTTAACATTCCAAGTTATGATGATGCTTTGTCCAAGGCATTGTAGCACGTGAAAAAAAGCAAAACAAGAAAAAGGATGTGCACTGCTGGGTTGTCTACAAATGCACAGACATAACCAACAATTTCGTCTTGGATCAACAATTCAATTGATGACTATATTACTACATCTAGTCCTCAGCTAAAAATCCTCAATTTTTTTTAAAAATTAATACAATATCCTTTCCTATAAGTACGAAGATGGTCATGGAGACCGATCTTCTTTGACTAAAAATCCTCAACTATATCCTTTAAACATGAAGATGGCTGAAGAGCCCAGTCTTCACTTTTAAAATTCCTCCATTAATCATTCCTATGAACACGAAGATGGCTAAGGAGTCCAGTCTTCGCTTTTAAAAGTCCTCCGTTTATCATTCCTATGAACATGAAGATGGCTAAAGAGTCCAGTCTTCGCTTTTAAAAGTCCTCCGTTTATCATTCCTATGAACACGAAGATGGCTAAAGAGCCCAGTCTTCGCCTTTGAAAAGTCCTAAGCTAAACATAGTAAAGTCATCAATTAAATGTGTTTTCTCCGCAACTATTTAGTTGGTCTGCAAGTGCAAATGTTGATTAGTGTGCGTTGCATCACGAGCGGCGATATTTCCTTTGATGGACACGTTCATATGTTCCTTGAGTGTGACTTAATTATTGTTACAAACGTTCAATCGGAATATAAATGAAGACGTCTAACACAGTTATACATCCCTATGAATTTCTTTTTTAAGCACTCAAAGAATGATTTCACTGGGAATCGCAAATACATTTTGATCACCACATTAAGTGCAGAGGTCAAAGACCTGCTAATTATCACACATTTGTACACAAACGTTTGTAGATATCCTCATTACAATTCAATAAAGTTGTTACAAAACCTCACTGGTTACATCACTTCACAGTGTCTCAATGGATAAGAGATGCGCGTGACACAAACGACAATCCCAACTGTTCCTGCACAATCATCATATATCTGATGGCTTATATTTGCATCCTTTTTGTTTTTTTTAACCCTTGTTTTGCAAACGTGCATCAGTTGAATAGCTGGAGCTCAATAAAAAGTTTCAGGCTCGCTTTTATGGCTGAATCCTGTTTTGAGCTTGTTGACCTACACCTTCATCGTGATAAACTGACTGCAACGAATTTTTACGATGGCGTCGTGTTAGATCTCTGGAAGGTGGTCTACAAGCATCCGGTTTGAGGGCTGAATCAGCCTCACAAACTTCGCACTCAACTAATGTTGAGTGGGTTGAATCAGCCTCAAAGCTTGCACTCCACTAATTATGTCCCAACTATTATTCAACTGAACCGAAATAAGCGGTTATTTTACAAACTCATTCTTCTATGATTTGTTTTGAATGCCTCTTAACATTCCAAGTTATGATGATGCTTTGTCCAAGGCATTGTAGCACGTGAAAAAAAGCAAAACAAGAAAAAGGATGTGCACTGCTGGGTTGTCTACAAATGCACAGACATAACCAACAATTTCGTCTTGGATCAACAATTCAATTGATGACTATATTACTACATCTAGTCCTCAGCTAAAAATCCTCAATTTTTTTTAAAAATTAATACAATATCCTTTCCTATAAGTACGAAGATGGTCATGGAGACCGATCTTCTTTGACTAAAAATCCTCAACTATATCCTTTAAACATGAAGATGGCTGAAGAGCCCAGTCTTCACTTTTAAAATTCCTCCATTAATCATTCCTATGAACACGAAGATGGCTAAGGAGTCCAGTCTTCGCTTTTAAAAGTCCTCCGTTTATCATTCCTATGAACATGAAGATGGCTAAAGAGTCCAGTCTTCGCTTTTAAAAGTCCTCCGTTTATCATTCCTATGAACACGAAGATGGCTAAAGAGCCCAGTCTTCGCCTTTGAAAAGTCCTAAGCTAAACATAGTAAAGTCATCAATTAAATGTGTTTTATCCGCAACTATTTAGTTGGTCTGCAAGTGCAAATGTTGATTAGTGTGCGTTGCATCACGAGCGGCGATATTTCCTTTGATGGACACGTTCATATGTTCCTTGAGTGTGACTTAATTATTGTTACAAACGTTCAATCGGAATATAAATGAAGACGTCTAACACAGTTATACATCCCTATGAATTTCTTTTTTAAGCACTCAAAGAATGATTTCACTGGGAATCGCAAATACATTTTGATCACCACATTAAGTGCAGAGGTCAAAGACCTGCTAATTATCACACATTTGTACACAAACGTTTGTAGATATCCTCATTACAATTCAATAAAGTTGTTACAAAACCTCACTGGTTACATCACTTCACAGTGTCTCAATGGATAAGAGATGCGCGTGACACAAACGACAATCCCAACTGTTCCTGCACAATCATCATATATCTGATGGCTTATATTTGCATCCTTTTTGTTTTTTTTAACCCTTGTTTTGCAAACGTGCATCAGTTGAATAGCTGGAGCTCAATAAAAAGTTTCAGGCTCGCTTTTATGGCTGAATCCTGTTTTGAGCTTGTTGACCTACACCTTCATCGTGATAAACTGACTGCAACGAATTTTTACGATGGCGTCGTGTTAGATCTCTGGAAGGTGGTCTACAAGCATCCGGTTTGAGGGCTGAATCAGCCTCACAAACTTCGCACTCAACTAATGTTGAGTGGGTTGAATCAGCCTCAAAGCTTGCACTCCACTAATTATGTCCCAACTATTATTCAACTGAACCGAAATAAGCGGTTATTTTACAAACTCATTCTTCTATGATTTGTTTTGAATGCCTCTTAACATTCCAAGTTATGATGATGCTTTGTCCAAGGCATTGTAGCACGTGAAAAAAAGCAAAACAAGAAAAAGGATGTGCACTGCTGGGTTGTCTACAAATGCACAGACATAACCAACAATTTCGTCTTGGATCAACAATTCAATTGATGACTATATTACTACATCTAGTCCTCAGCTAAAAATCCTCAATTTTTTTTAAAAATTAATACAATATCCTTTCCTATAAGTACGAAGATGGTCATGGAGACCGATCTTCTTTGACTAAAAATCCTCAACTATATCCTTTAAACATGAAGATGGCTGAAGAGCCCAGTCTTCACTTTTAAAATTCCTCCATTAATCATTCCTATGAACACGAAGATGGCTAAGGAGTCCAGTCTTCGCTTTTAAAAGTCCTCCGTTTATCATTCCTATGAACATGAAGATGGCTAAAGAGTCCAGTCTTCGCTTTTAAAAGTCCTCCGTTTATCATTCCTATGAACACGAAGATGGCTAAAGAGCCCAGTCTTCGCCTTTGAAAAGTCCTAAGCTAAACATAGTAAAGTCATCAATTAAATGTGTTTTATCCGCAACTATTTAGTTGGTCTGCAAGTGCAAATGTTGATTAGTGTGCGTTGCATCACGAGCGGCGATATTTCCTTTGATGGACACGTTCATATGTTCCTTGAGTGTGACTTAATTATTGTTACAAACGTTCAATCGGAATATAAATGAAGACGTCTAACACAGTTATACATCCCTATGAATTTCTTTTTTAAGCACTCAAAGAATGATTTCACTGGGAATCGCAAATACATTTTGATCACCACATTAAGTGCAGAGGTCAAAGACCTGCTAATTATCACACATTTGTACACAAACGTTTGTAGATATCCTCATTACAATTCAATAAAGTTGTTACAAAACCTCACTGGTTACATCACTTCACAGTGTCTCAATGGATAAGAGATGAGCGTGACACAAACGACAATCCCAACTGTTCCTGCACAATCATCATATATCTGATGGCTTATATTTGCATCCTTTTTGTTTTTTTAACCCTTGTTTTGCAAACGTGCATCAGTTGAATAGCTGGAGCTCAATAAAAAGTTTCAGGCTCGCTTTTATGGCTGAATCCTGTTTTGAGCTTGTTGACCTACACCTTCATCGTGATAAACTGACTGCAACGAATTTTTACGATGGCGTCGTGTTAGATCTCTGGAAGGTGGTCTACAAGCATCCGGTTTGAGGGCTGAATCAGCCTCACAAACTTCGCACTCAACTAATGTTGAGTGGGTTGAATCAGCCTCAAAGCTTGCACTCCACTAATTATGTCCCAACTATTATTCAACTGAACCGAAATAAGCGGTTATTTTACAAACTCATTCTTCTATGATTTGTTTTGAATGCCTCTTAACATTCCAAGTTATGATGATGCTTTGTCCAAGGCATTGTAGCACGTGAAAAAAAGCAAAACAAGAAAAAGGATGTGCACTGCTGGGTTGTCTACAAATGCACAGACATAACCAACAATTTCGTCTTGGATCAACAATTCAATTGATGACTATATTACTACATCTAGTCCTCAGCTAAAAATCCTCAATTTTTTTAAAAATTAATACAATATCCTTTCCTATAAGTACGAAGATGGTCATGGAGACCGATCTTCTTTGACTAAAAATCCTCAACTATATCCTTTAAACATGAAGATGGCTGAAGAGCCCAGTCTTCACTTTTAAAATTCCTCCATTAATCATTCCTATGAACACGAAGATGGCTAAGGAGTCCAGTCTTCGCTTTTAAAAGTCCTCCGTTTATCATTCCTATGAACATGAAGATGGCTAAAGAGTCCAGTCTTCGCTTTTAAAAGTCCTCCGTTTATCATTCCTATGAACACGAAGATGGCTAAAGAGCCCAGTCTTCGCCTTTGAAAAGTCCTAAGCTAAACATAGTAAAGTCATCAATTAAATGTGTTTTATCCGCAACTATTTAGTTGGTCTGCAAGTGCAAATGTTGATTAGTGTGCGTTGCATCACGAGCGGCGATATTTCCTTTGATGGACACGTTCATATGTTCCTTGAGTGTGACTTAATTATTGTTACAAACGTTCAATCGGAATATAAATGAAGACGTCTAACACAGTTATACATCCCTATGAATTTCTTTTTTAAGCACTCAAAGAATGATTTCACTGGGAATCGCAAATACATTTTGATCACCACATTAAGTGCAGAGGTCAAAGACCTGCTAATTATCACACATTTGTACACAAACGTTTGTAGATATCCTCATTACAATTCAATAAAGTTGTTACAAAACCTCACTGGTTACATCACTTCACAGTGTCTCAATGGATAAGAGATGAGCGTGACACAAACGACAATCCCAACTGTTCCTGCACAATCATCATATATCTGATGGCTTATATTTGCATCCTTTTTGTTTTTTTAACCCTTGTTTTGCAAACGTGCATCAGTTGAATAGCTGGAGCTCAATAAAAAGTTTCAGGCTCGCTTTTATGGCTGAATCCTGTTTTGAGCTTGTTGACCTACACCTTCATCGTGATAAACTGACTGCAACGAATTTTTACGATGGCGTCGTGTTAGATCTCTGGAAGGTGGTCTACAAGCATCCGGTTTGAGGGCTGAATCAGCCTCACAAACTTCGCACTCAACTAATGTTGAGTGGGTTGAATCAGCCTCAAAGCTTGCACTCCACTAATTATGTCCCAACTATTATTCAACTGAACCGAAATAAGCGGTTATTTTACAAACTCATTCTTCTATGATTTGTTTTGAATGCCTCTTAACATTCCAAGTTATGATGATGCTTTGTCCAAGGCATTGTAGCACGTGAAAAAAAGCAAAACAAGAAAAAGGATGTGCACTGCTGGGTTGTCTACAAATGCACAGACATAACCAACAATTTCGTCTTGGATCAACAATTCAATTGATGACTATATTACTACATCTAGTCCTCAGCTAAAAATCCTCAATTTTTTTAAAAATTAATACAATATCCTTTCCTATAAGTACGAAGATGGTCATGGAGACCGATCTTCTTTGACTAAAAATCCTCAACTATATCCTTTAAACATGAAGATGGCTGAAGAGCCCAGTCTTCACTTTTAAAATTCCTCCATTAATCATTCCTATGAACACGAAGATGGCTAAGGAGTCCAGTCTTCGCTTTTAAAAGTCCTCCGTTTATCATTCCTATGAACATGAAGATGGCTAAAGAGTCCAGTCTTCGCTTTTAAAAGTCCTCCGTTTATCATTCCTATGAACACGAAGATGGCTAAAGAGCCCAGTCTTCGCCTTTGAAAAGTCCTAAGCTAAACATAGTAAAGTCATCAATTAAATGTGTTTTATCCGCAACTATTTAGTTGGTCTGCAAGTGCAAATGTTGATTAGTGTGCGTTGCATCACGAGCGGCGATATTTCCTTTGATGGACACGTTCATATGTTCCTTGAGTGTGACTTAATTATTGTTACAAACGTTCAATCGGAATATAAATGAAGACGTCTAACACAGTTATACATCCCTATGAATTTCTTTTTTAAGCACTCAAAGAATGATTTCACTGGGAATCGCAAATACATTTTGATCACCACATTAAGTGCAGAGGTCAAAGACCTGCTAATTATCACACATTTGTACACAAACGTTTGTAGATATCCTCATTACAATTCAATAAAGTTGTTACAAAACCTCACTGGTTACATCACTTCACAGTGTCTCAATGGATAAGAGATGAGCGTGACACAAACGACAATCCCAACTGTTCCTGCACAATCATCATATATCTGATGGCTTATATTTGCATCCTTTTTGTTTTTTTTAACCCTTGTTTTGCAAACGTGCATCAGTTGAATAGCTGGAGCTCAATAAAAAGTTTCAGGCTCGCTTTTATGGCTGAATCCTGTTTTGAGCTTGTTGACCTACACCTTCATCGTGATAAACTGACTGCAACGAATTTTTACGATGGCGTCGTGTTAGATCTCTGGAAGGTGGTCTACAAGCATCCGGTTTGAGGGCTGAATCAGCCTCACAAACTTCGCACTCAACTAATGTTGAGTGGGTTGAATCAGCCTCAAAGCTTGCACTCCACTAATTATGTCCCAACTATTATTCAACTGAACCGAAATAAGCGGTTATTTTACAAACTCATTCTTCTATGATTTGTTTTGAATGCCTCTTAACATTCCAAGTTATGATGATGCTTTGTCCAAGGCATTGTAGCACGTGAAAAAAAGCAAAACAAGAAAAAGGATGTGCACTGCTGGGTTGTCTACAAATGCACAGACATAACCAACAATTTCGTCTTGGATCAACAATTCAATTGATGACTATATTACTACATCTAGTCCTCAGCTAAAAATCCTCAATTTTTTTAAAAATTAATACAATATCCTTTCCTATAAGTACGAAGATGGTCATGGAGACCGATCTTCTTTGACTAAAAATCCTCAACTATATCCTTTAAACATGAAGATGGCTGAAGAGCCCAGTCTTCACTTTTAAAATTCCTCCATTAATCATTCCTATGAACACGAAGATGGCTAAGGAGTCCAGTCTTCGCTTTTAAAAGTCCTCCGTTTATCATTCCTATGAACATGAAGATGGCTAAAGAGTCCAGTCTTCGCTTTTAAAAGTCCTCCGTTTATCATTCCTATGAACACGAAGATGGCTAAAGAGCCCAGTCTTCGCCTTTGAAAAGTCCTAAGCTAAACATAGTAAAGTCATCAATTAAATGTGTTTTCTCCGCAACTATTTAGTTGGTCTGCAAGTGCAAATGTTGATTAGTGTGCGTTGCATCACGAGCGGCGATATTTCCTTTGATGGACACGTTCATATGTTCCTTGAGTGTGACTTAATTATTGTTACAAACGTTCAATCGGAATATAAATGAAGACGTCTAACACAGTTATACATCCCTATGAATTTCTTTTTTAAGCACTCAAAGAATGATTTCACTGGGAATCGCAAATACATTTTGATCACCACATTAAGTGCAGAGGTCAAAGACCTGCTAATTATCACACATTTGTACACAAACGTTTGTAGATATCCTCATTACAATTCAATAAAGTTGTTACAAAACCTCACTGGTTACATCACTTCACAGTGTCTCAATGGATAAGAGATGAGCGTGACACAAACGACAATCCCAACTGTTCCTGCACAATCATCATATATCTGATGGCTTATATTTGCATCCTTTTTGTTTTTTTAACCCTTGTTTTGCAAACGTGCATCAGTTGAATAGCTGGAGCTCAATAAAAAGTTTCAGGCTCGCTTTTATGGCTGAATCCTGTTTTGAGCTTGTTGACCTACACCTTCATCGTGATAAACTGACTGCAACGAATTTTTACGATGGCGTCGTGTTAGATCTCTGGAAGGTGGTCTACAAGCATCCGGTTTGAGGGCTGAATCAGCCTCACAAACTTCGCACTCAACTAATGTTGAGTGGGTTGAATCAGCCTCAAAGCTTGCACTCCACTAATTATGTCCCAACTATTATTCAACTGAACCGAAATAAGCGGTTATTTTACAAACTCATTCTTCTATGATTTGTTTTGAATGCCTCTTAACATTCCAAGTTATGATGATGCTTTGTCCAAGGCATTGTAGCACGTGAAAAAAAGCAAAACAAGAAAAAGGATGTGCACTGCTGGGTTGTCTACAAATGCACAGACATAACCAACAATTTCGTCTTGGATCAACAATTCAATTGATGACTATATTACTACATCTAGTCCTCAGCTAAAAATCCTCAATTTTTTTAAAAATTAATACAATATCCTTTCCTATAAGTACGAAGATGGTCATGGAGACCGATCTTCTTTGACTAAAAATCCTCAACTATATCCTTTAAACATGAAGATGGCTGAAGAGCCCAGTCTTCACTTTTAAAATTCCTCCATTAATCATTCCTATGAACACGAAGATGGCTAAGGAGTCCAGTCTTCGCTTTTAAAAGTCCTCCGTTTATCATTCCTATGAACATGAAGATGGCTAAAGAGTCCAGTCTTCGCTTTTAAAAGTCCTCCGTTTATCATTCCTATGAACACGAAGATGGCTAAAGAGCCCAGTCTTCGCCTTTGAAAAGTCCTAAGCTAAACATAGTAAAGTCATCAATTAAATGTGTTTTCTCCGCAACTATTTAGTTGGTCTGCAAGTGCAAATGTTGATTAGTGTGCGTTGCATCACGAGCGGCGATATTTCCTTTGATGGACACGTTCATATGTTCCTTGAGTGTGACTTAATTATTGTTACAAACGTTCAATCGGAATATAAATGAAGACGTCTAACACAGTTATACATCCCTATGAATTTCTTTTTTAAGCACTCAAAGAATGATTTCACTGGGAATCGCAAATACATTTTGATCACCACATTAAGTGCAGAGGTCAAAGACCTGCTAATTATCACACATTTGTACACAAACGTTTGTAGATATCCTCATTACAATTCAATAAAGTTGTTACAAAACCTCACTGGTTACATCACTTCACAGTGTCTCAATGGATAAGAGATGAGCGTGACACAAACGACAATCCCAACTGTTCCTGCACAATCATCATATATCTGATGGCTTATATTTGCATCCTTTTTGTTTTTTTTAACCCTTGTTTTGCAAACGTGCATCAGTTGAATAGCTGGAGCTCAATAAAAAGTTTCAGGCTCGCTTTTATGGCTGAATCCTGTTTTGAGCTTGTTGACCTACACCTTCATCGTGATAAACTGACTGCAACGAATTTTTACGATGGCGTCGTGTTAGATCTCTGGAAGGTGGTCTACAAGCATCCGGTTTGAGGGCTGAATCAGCCTCACAAACTTCGCACTCAACTAATGTTGAGTGGGTTGAATCAGCCTCAAAGCTTGCACTCCACTAATTATGTCCCAACTATTATTCAACTGAACCGAAATAAGCGGTTATTTTACAAACTCATTCTTCTATGATTTGTTTTGAATGCCTCTTAACATTCCAAGTTATGATGATGCTTTGTCCAAGGCATTGTAGCACGTGAAAAAAAGCAAAACAAGAAAAAGGATGTGCACTGCTGGGTTGTCTACAAATGCACAGACATAACCAACAATTTCGTCTTGGATCAACAATTCAATTGATGACTATATTACTACATCTAGTCCTCAGCTAAAAATCCTCAATTTTTTTAAAAATTAATACAATATCCTTTCCTATAAGTACGAAGATGGTCATGGAGACCGATCTTCTTTGACTAAAAATCCTCAACTATATCCTTTAAACATGAAGATGGCTGAAGAGCCCAGTCTTCACTTTTAAAATTCCTCCATTAATCATTCCTATGAACACGAAGATGGCTAAGGAGTCCAGTCTTCGCTTTTAAAAGTCCTCCGTTTATCATTCCTATGAACATGAAGATGGCTAAAGAGTCCAGTCTTCGCTTTTAAAAGTCCTCCGTTTATCATTCCTATGAACACGAAGATGGCTAAAGAGCCCAGTCTTCGCCTTTGAAAAGTCCTAAGCTAAACATAGTAAAGTCATCAATTAAATGTGTTTTCTCCGCAACTATTTAGTTGGTCTGCAAGTGCAAATGTTGATTAGTGTGCGTTGCATCACGAGCGGCGATATTTCCTTTGATGGACACGTTCATATGTTCCTTGAGTGTGACTTAATTATTGTTACAAACGTTCAATCGGAATATAAATGAAGACGTCTAACACAGTTATACATCCCTATGAATTTCTTTTTTAAGCACTCAAAGAATGATTTCACTGGGAATCGCAAATACATTTTGATCACCACATTAAGTGCAGAGGTCAAAGACCTGCTAATTATCACACATTTGTACACAAACGTTTGTAGATATCCTCATTACAATTCAATAAAGTTGTTACAAAACCTCACTGGTTACATCACTTCACAGTGTCTCAATGGATAAGAGATGAGCGTGACACAAACGACAATCCCAACTGTTCCTGCACAATCATCATATATCTGATGGCTTATATTTGCATCCTTTTTGTTTTTTTAACCCTTGTTTTGCAAACGTGCATCAGTTGAATAGCTGGAGCTCAATAAAAAGTTTCAGGCTCGCTTTTATGGCTGAATCCTGTTTTGAGCTTGTTGACCTACACCTTCATCGTGATAAACTGACTGCAACGAATTTTTACGATGGCGTCGTGTTAGATCTCTGGAAGGTGGTCTACAAGCATCCGGTTTGAGGGCTGAATCAGCCTCACAAACTTCGCACTCAACTAATGTTGAGTGGGTTGAATCAGCCTCAAAGCTTGCACTCCACTAATTATGTCCCAACTATTATTCAACTGAACCGAAATAAGCGGTTATTTTACAAACTCATTCTTCTATGATTTGTTTTGAATGCCTCTTAACATTCCAAGTTATGATGATGCTTTGTCCAAGGCATTGTAGCACGTGAAAAAAAGCAAAACAAGAAAAAGGATGTGCACTGCTGGGTTGTCTACAAATGCACAGACATAACCAACAATTTCGTCTTGGATCAACAATTCAATTGATGACTATATTACTACATCTAGTCCTCAGCTAAAAATCCTCAATTTTTTTAAAAATTAATACAATATCCTTTCCTATAAGTACGAAGATGGTCATGGAGACCGATCTTCTTTGACTAAAAATCCTCAACTATATCCTTTAAACATGAAGATGGCTGAAGAGCCCAGTCTTCACTTTTAAAATTCCTCCATTAATCATTCCTATGAACACGAAGATGGCTAAGGAGTCCAGTCTTCGCTTTTAAAAGTCCTCCGTTTATCATTCCTATGAACATGAAGATGGCTAAAGAGTCCAGTCTTCGCTTTTAAAAGTCCTCCGTTTATCATTCCTATGAACACGAAGATGGCTAAAGAGCCCAGTCTTCGCCTTTGAAAAGTCCTAAGCTAAACATAGTAAAGTCATCAATTAAATGTGTTTTCTCCGCAACTATTTAGTTGGTCTGCAAGTGCAAATGTTGATTAGTGTGCGTTGCATCACGAGCGGCGATATTTCCTTTGATGGACACGTTCATATGTTCCTTGAGTGTGACTTAATTATTGTTACAAACGTTCAATCGGAATATAAATGAAGACGTCTAACACAGTTATACATCCCTATGAATTTCTTTTTTAAGCACTCAAAGAATGATTTCACTGGGAATCGCAAATACATTTTGATCACCACATTAAGTGCAGAGGTCAAAGACCTGCTAATTATCACACATTTGTACACAAACGTTTGTAGATATCCTCATTACAATTCAATAAAGTTGTTACAAAACCTCACTGGTTACATCACTTCACAGTGTCTCAATGGATAAGAGATGAGCGTGACACAAACGACAATCCCAACTGTTCCTGCACAATCATCATATATCTGATGGCTTATATTTGCATCCTTTTTGTTTTTTTAACCCTTGTTTTGCAAACGTGCATCAGTTGAATAGCTGGAGCTCAATAAAAAGTTTCAGGCTCGCTTTTATGGCTGAATCCTGTTTTGAGCTTGTTGACCTACACCTTCATCGTGATAAACTGACTGCAACGAATTTTTACGATGGCGTCGTGTTAGATCTCTGGAAGGTGGTCTACAAGCATCCGGTTTGAGGGCTGAATCAGCCTCACAAACTTCGCACTCAACTAATGTTGAGTGGGTTGAATCAGCCTCAAAGCTTGCACTCCACTAATTATGTCCCAACTATTATTCAACTGAACCGAAATAAGCGGTTATTTTACAAACTCATTCTTCTATGATTTGTTTTGAATGCCTCTTAACATTCCAAGTTATGATGATGCTTTGTCCAAGGCATTGTAGCACGTGAAAAAAAGCAAAACAAGAAAAAGGATGTGCACTGCTGGGTTGTCTACAAATGCACAGACATAACCAACAATTTCGTCTTGGATCAACAATTCAATTGATGACTATATTACTACATCTAGTCCTCAGCTAAAAATCCTCAATTTTTTTAAAAATTAATACAATATCCTTTCCTATAAGTACGAAGATGGTCATGGAGACCGATCTTCTTTGACTAAAAATCCTCAACTATATCCTTTAAACATGAAGATGGCTGAAGAGCCCAGTCTTCACTTTTAAAATTCCTCCATTAATCATTCCTATGAACACGAAGATGGCTAAGGAGTCCAGTCTTCGCTTTTAAAAGTCCTCCGTTTATCATTCCTATGAACATGAAGATGGCTAAAGAGTCCAGTCTTCGCTTTTAAAAGTCCTCCGTTTATCATTCCTATGAACACGAAGATGGCTAAAGAGCCCAGTCTTCGCCTTTGAAAAGTCCTAAGCTAAACATAGTAAAGTCATCAATTAAATGTGTTTTATCCGCAACTATTTAGTTGGTCTGCAAGTGCAAATGTTGATTAGTGTGCGTTGCATCACGAGCGGCGATATTTCCTTTGATGGACACGTTCATATGTTCCTTGAGTGTGACTTAATTATTGTTACAAACGTTCAATCGGAATATAAATGAAGACGTCTAACACAGTTATACATCCCTATGAATTTCTTTTTTAAGCACTCAAAGAATGATTTCACTGGGAATCGCAAATACATTTTGATCACCACATTAAGTGCAGAGGTCAAAGACCTGCTAATTATCACACATTTGTACACAAACGTTTGTAGATATCCTCATTACAATTCAATAAAGTTGTTACAAAACCTCACTGGTTACATCACTTCACAGTGTCTCAATGGATAAGAGATGAGCGTGACACAAACGACAATCCCAACTGTTCCTGCACAATCATCATATATCTGATGGCTTATATTTGCATCCTTTTTGTTTTTTTAACCCTTGTTTTGCAAACGTGCATCAGTTGAATAGCTGGAGCTCAATAAAAAGTTTCAGGCTCGCTTTTATGGCTGAATCCTGTTTTGAGCTTGTTGACCTACACCTTCATCGTGATAAACTGACTGCAACGAATTTTTACGATGGCGTCGTGTTAGATCTCTGGAAGGTGGTCTACAAGCATCCGGTTTGAGGGCTGAATCAGCCTCACAAACTTCGCACTCAACTAATGTTGAGTGGGTTGAATCAGCCTCAAAGCTTGCACTCCACTAATTATGTCCCAACTATTATTCAACTGAACCGAAATAAGCGGTTATTTTACAAACTCATTCTTCTATGATTTGTTTTGAATGCCTCTTAACATTCCAAGTTATGATGATGCTTTGTCCAAGGCATTGTAGCACGTGAAAAAAAGCAAAACAAGAAAAAGGATGTGCACTGCTGGGTTGTCTACAAATGCACAGACATAACCAACAATTTCGTCTTGGATCAACAATTCAATTGATGACTATATTACTACATCTAGTCCTCAGCTAAAAATCCTCAATTTTTTTTAAAAATTAATACAATATCCTTTCCTATAAGTACGAAGATGGTCATGGAGACCGATCTTCTTTGACTAAAAATCCTCAACTATATCCTTTAAACATGAAGATGGCTGAAGAGCCCAGTCTTCACTTTTAAAATTCCTCCATTAATCATTCCTATGAACACGAAGATGGCTAAGGAGTCCAGTCTTCGCTTTTAAAAGTCCTCCGTTTATCATTCCTATGAACATGAAGATGGCTAAAGAGTCCAGTCTTCGCTTTTAAAAGTCCTCCGTTTATCATTCCTATGAACACGAAGATGGCTAAAGAGCCCAGTCTTCGCCTTTGAAAAGTCCTAAGCTAAACATAGTAAAGTCATCAATTAAATGTGTTTTCTCCGCAACTATTTAGTTGGTCTGCAAGTGCAAATGTTGATTAGTGTGCGTTGCATCACGAGCGGCGATATTTCCTTTGATGGACACGTTCATATGTTCCTTGAGTGTGACTTAATTATTGTTACAAACGTTCAATCGGAATATAAATGAAGACGTCTAACACAGTTATACATCCCTATGAATTTCTTTTTTAAGCACTCAAAGAATGATTTCACTGGGAATCGCAAATACATTTTGATCACCACATTAAGTGCAGAGGTCAAAGACCTGCTAATTATCACACATTTGTACACAAACGTTTGTAGATATCCTCATTACAATTCAATAAAGTTGTTACAAAACCTCACTGGTTACATCACTTCACAGTGTCTCAATGGATAAGAGATGAGCGTGACACAAACGACAATCCCAACTGTTCCTGCACAATCATCATATATCTGATGGCTTATATTTGCATCCTTTTTGTTTTTTTTAACCCTTGTTTTGCAAACGTGCATCAGTTGAATAGCTGGAGCTCAATAAAAAGTTTCAGGCTCGCTTTTATGGCTGAATCCTGTTTTGAGCTTGTTGACCTACACCTTCATCGTGATAAACTGACTGCAACGAATTTTTACGATGGCGTCGTGTTAGATCTCTGGAAGGTGGTCTACAAGCATCCGGTTTGAGGGCTGAATCAGCCTCACAAACTTCGCACTCAACTAATGTTGAGTGGGTTGAATCAGCCTCAAAGCTTGCACTCCACTAATTATGTCCCAACTATTATTCAACTGAACCGAAATAAGCGGTTATTTTACAAACTCATTCTTCTATGATTTGTTTTGAATGCCTCTTAACATTCCAAGTTATGATGATGCTTTGTCCAAGGCATTGTAGCACGTGAAAAAAAGCAAAACAAGAAAAAGGATGTGCACTGCTGGGTTGTCTACAAATGCACAGACATAACCAACAATTTCGTCTTGGATCAACAATTCAATTGATGACTATATTACTACATCTAGTCCTCAGCTAAAAATCCTCAATTTTTTTAAAAATTAATACAATATCCTTTCCTATAAGTACGAAGATGGTCATGGAGACCGATCTTCTTTGACTAAAAATCCTCAACTATATCCTTTAAACATGAAGATGGCTGAAGAGCCCAGTCTTCACTTTTAAAATTCCTCCATTAATCATTCCTATGAACACGAAGATGGCTAAGGAGTCCAGTCTTCGCTTTTAAAAGTCCTCCGTTTATCATTCCTATGAACATGAAGATGGCTAAAGAGTCCAGTCTTCGCTTTTAAAAGTCCTCCGTTTATCATTCCTATGAACACGAAGATGGCTAAAGAGCCCAGTCTTCGCCTTTGAAAAGTCCTAAGCTAAACATAGTAAAGTCATCAATTAAATGTGTTTTCTCCGCAACTATTTAGTTGGTCTGCAAGTGCAAATGTTGATTAGTGTGCGTTGCATCACGAGCGGCGATATTTCCTTTGATGGACACGTTCATATGTTCCTTGAGTGTGACTTAATTATTGTTACAAACGTTCAATCGGAATATAAATGAAGACGTCTAACACAGTTATACATCCCTATGAATTTCTTTTTTAAGCACTCAAAGAATGATTTCACTGGGAATCGCAAATACATTTTGATCACCACATTAAGTGCAGAGGTCAAAGACCTGCTAATTATCACACATTTGTACACAAACGTTTGTAGATATCCTCATTACAATTCAATAAAGTTGTTACAAAACCTCACTGGTTACATCACTTCACAGTGTCTCAATGGATAAGAGATGAGCGTGACACAAACGACAATCCCAACTGTTCCTGCACAATCATCATATATCTGATGGCTTATATTTGCATCCTTTTTGTTTTTTTTAACCCTTGTTTTGCAAACGTGCATCAGTTGAATAGCTGGAGCTCAATAAAAAGTTTCAGGCTCGCTTTTATGGCTGAATCCTGTTTTGAGCTTGTTGACCTACACCTTCATCGTGATAAACTGACTGCAACGAATTTTTACGATGGCGTCGTGTTAGATCTCTGGAAGGTGGTCTACAAGCATCCGGTTTGAGGGCTGAATCAGCCTCACAAACTTCGCACTCAACTAATGTTGAGTGGGTTGAATCAGCCTCAAAGCTTGCACTCCACTAATTATGTCCCAACTATTATTCAACTGAACCGAAATAAGCGGTTATTTTACAAACTCATTCTTCTATGATTTGTTTTGAATGCCTCTTAACATTCCAAGTTATGATGATGCTTTGTCCAAGGCATTGTAGCACGTGAAAAAAAGCAAAACAAGAAAAAGGATGTGCACTGCTGGGTTGTCTACAAATGCACAGACATAACCAACAATTTCGTCTTGGATCAACAATTCAATTGATGACTATATTACTACATCTAGTCCTCAGCTAAAAATCCTCAATTTTTTTAAAAATTAATACAATATCCTTTCCTATAAGTACGAAGATGGTCATGGAGACCGATCTTCTTTGACTAAAAATCCTCAACTATATCCTTTAAACATGAAGATGGCTGAAGAGCCCAGTCTTCACTTTTAAAATTCCTCCATTAATCATTCCTATGAACACGAAGATGGCTAAGGAGTCCAGTCTTCGCTTTTAAAAGTCCTCCGTTTATCATTCCTATGAACATGAAGATGGCTAAAGAGTCCAGTCTTCGCTTTTAAAAGTCCTCCGTTTATCATTCCTATGAACACGAAGATGGCTAAAGAGCCCAGTCTTCGCCTTTGAAAAGTCCTAAGCTAAACATAGTAAAGTCATCAATTAAATGTGTTTTCTCCGCAGCTATTTAGTTGGTCTGCAAGTGCAAATGTTGATTAGTGTGCGTTGCATCACGAGCGGCGATATTTCCTTTGATGGACACGTTCATATGTTCCTTGAGTGTGACTTAATTATTGTTACAAACGTTCAATCGGAATATAAATGAAGACGTCTAACACAGTTATACATCCCTATGAATTTCTTTTTTAAGCACTCAAAGAATGATTTCACTGGGAATCGCAAATACATTTTGATCACCACATTAAGTGCAGAGGTCAAAGACCTGCTAATTATCACACATTTGTACACAAACGTTTGTAGATATCCTCATTACAATTCAATAAAGTTGTTACAAAACCTCACTGGTTACATCACTTCACAGTGTCTCAATGGATAAGAGATGAGCGTGACACAAACGACAATCCCAACTGTTCCTGCACAATCATCATATATCTGATGGCTTATATTTGCATCCTTTTTGTTTTTTTAACCCTTGTTTTGAGAACGTGCATCAGTTGAATAGCTGGAGCTCAATAAAAAGTTTCAGGCTCGCTTTTATGGCTGAATCCTGTTTTGAGCTTGTTGACCTACACCTTCATCGTGATAAACTGACTGCAACGAATTTTTACGATGGCGTCGTGTTAGATCTCTGGAAGGTGGTCTACAAGCATCCGGTTTGAGGGCTGAATCAGCCTCACAAACTTCGCACTCAACTAATGTTGAGTGGGTTGAATCAGCCTCAAAGCTTGCACTCCACTAATTATGTCCCAACTATTATTCAACTGAACCGAAATAAGCGGTTATTTTACAAACTCATTCTTCTATGATTTGTTTTGAATGCCTCTTAACATTCCAAGTTATGATGATGCTTTGTCCAAGGCATTGTAGCACGTGAAAAAAAGCAAAACAAGAAAAAGGATGTGCACTGCTGGGTTGTCTACAAATGCACAGACATAACCAACAATTTCGTCTTGGATCAACAATTCAATTGATGACTATATTACTACATCTAGTCCTCAGCTAAAAATCCTCAATTTTTTTAAAAATTAATACAATATCCTTTCCTATAAGTACGAAGATGGTCATGGAGACCGATCTTCTTTGACTAAAAATCCTCAACTATATCCTTTAAACATGAAGATGGCTGAAGAGCCCAGTCTTCACTTTTAAAATTCCTCCATTAATCATTCCTATGAACACGAAGATGGCTAAGGAGTCCAGTCTTCGCTTTTAAAAGTCCTCCGTTTATCATTCCTATGAACATGAAGATGGCTAAAGAGTCCAGTCTTCGCTTTTAAAAGTCCTCCGTTTATCATTCCTATGAACACGAAGATGGCTAAAGAGCCCAGTCTTCGCCTTTGAAAAGTCCTAAGCTAAACATAGTAAAGTCATCAATTAAATGTGTTTTCTCCGCAACTATTTAGTTGGTCTGCAAGTGCAAATGTTGATTAGTGTGCGTTGCATCACGAGCGGCGATATTTCCTTTGATGGACACGTTCATATGTTCCTTGAGTGTGACTTAATTATTGTTACAAACGTTCAATCGGAATATAAATGAAGACGTCTAACACAGTTATACATCCCTATGAATTTCTTTTTTAAGCACTCAAAGAATGATTTCACTGGGAATCGCAAATACATTTTGATCACCACATTAAGTGCAGAGGTCAAAGACCTGCTAATTATCACACATTTGTACACAAACGTTTGTAGATATCCTCATTACAATTCAATAAAGTTGTTACAAAACCTCACTGGTTACATCACTTCACAGTGTCTCAATGGATAAGAGATGAGCGTGACACAAACGACAATCCCAACTGTTCCTGCACAATCATCATATATCTGATGGCTTATATTTGCATCCTTTTTGTTTTTTTTAACCCTTGTTTTGCAAACGTGCATCAGTTGAATAGCTGGAGCTCAATAAAAAGTTTCAGGCTCGCTTTTATGGCTGAATCCTGTTTTGAGCTTGTTGACCTACACCTTCATCGTGATAAACTGACTGCAACGAATTTTTACGATGGCGTCGTGTTAGATCTCTGGAAGGTGGTCTACAAGCATCCGGTTTGAGGGCTGAATCAGCCTCACAAACTTCGCACTCAACTAATGTTGAGTGGGTTGAATCAGCCTCAAAGCTTGCACTCCACTAATTATGTCCCAACTATTATTCAACTGAACCGAAATAAGCGGTTATTTTACAAACTCATTCTTCTATGATTTGTTTTGAATGCCTCTTAACATTCCAAGTTATGATGATGCTTTGTCCAAGGCATTGTAGCACGTGAAAAAAAGCAAAACAAGAAAAAGGATGTGCACTGCTGGGTTGTCTACAAATGCACAGACATAACCAACAATTTCGTCTTGGATCAACAATTCAATTGATGACTATATTACTACATCTAGTCCTCAGCTAAAAATCCTCAATTTTTTTAAAAATTAATACAATATCCTTTCCTATAAGTACGAAGATGGTCATGGAGACCGATCTTCTTTGACTAAAAATCCTCAACTATATCCTTTAAACATGAAGATGGCTGAAGAGCCCAGTCTTCACTTTTAAAATTCCTCCATTAATCATTCCTATGAACACGAAGATGGCTAAGGAGTCCAGTCTTCGCTTTTAAAAGTCCTCCGTTTATCATTCCTATGAACATGAAGATGGCTAAAGAGTCCAGTCTTCGCTTTTAAAAGTCCTCCGTTTATCATTCCTATGAACACGAAGATGGCTAAAGAGCCCAGTCTTCGCCTTTGAAAAGTCCTAAGCTAAACATAGTAAAGTCATCAATTAAATGTGTTTTCTCCGCAACTATTTAGTTGGTCTGCAAGTGCAAATGTTGATTAGTGTGCGTTGCATCACGAGCGGCGATATTTCCTTTGATGGACACGTTCATATGTTCCTTGAGTGTGACTTAATTATTGTTACAAACGTTCAATCGGAATATAAATGAAGACGTCTAACACAGTTATACATCCCTATGAATTTCTTTTTTAAGCACTCAAAGAATGATTTCACTGGGAATCGCAAATACATTTTGATCACCACATTAAGTGCAGAGGTCAAAGACCTGCTAATTATCACACATTTGTACACAAACGTTTGTAGATATCCTCATTACAATTCAATAAAGTTGTTACAAAACCTCACTGGTTACATCACTTCACAGTGTCTCAATGGATAAGAGATGAGCGTGACACAAACGACAATCCCAACTGTTCCTGCACAATCATCATATATCTGATGGCTTATATTTGCATCCTTTTTGTTTTTTTTAACCCTTGTTTTGCAAACGTGCATCAGTTGAATAGCTGGAGCTCAATAAAAAGTTTCAGGCTCGCTTTTATGGCTGAATCCTGTTTTGAGCTTGTTGACCTACACCTTCATCGTGATAAACTGACTGCAACGAATTTTTACGATGGCGTCGTGTTAGATCTCTGGAAGGTGGTCTACAAGCATCCGGTTTGAGGGCTGAATCAGCCTCACAAACTTCGCACTCAACTAATGTTGAGTGGGTTGAATCAGCCTCAAAGCTTGCACTCCACTAATTATGTCCCAACTATTATTCAACTGAACCGAAATAAGCGGTTATTTTACAAACTCATTCTTCTATGATTTGTTTTGAATGCCTCTTAACATTCCAAGTTATGATGATGCTTTGTCCAAGGCATTGTAGCACGTGAAAAAAAGCAAAACAAGAAAAAGGATGTGCACTGCTGGGTTGTCTACAAATGCACAGACATAACCAACAATTTCGTCTTGGATCAACAATTCAATTGATGACTATATTACTACATCTAGTCCTCAGCTAAAAATCCTCAATTTTTTTAAAAATTAATACAATATCCTTTCCTATAAGTACGAAGATGGTCATGGAGACCGATCTTCTTTGACTAAAAATCCTCAACTATATCCTTTAAACATGAAGATGGCTGAAGAGCCCAGTCTTCACTTTTAAAATTCCTCCATTAATCATTCCTATGAACACGAAGATGGCTAAGGAGTCCAGTCTTCGCTTTTAAAAGTCCTCCGTTTATCATTCCTATGAACATGAAGATGGCTAAAGAGTCCAGTCTTCGCTTTTAAAAGTCCTCCGTTTATCATTCCTATGAACACGAAGATGGCTAAAGAGCCCAGTCTTCGCCTTTGAAAAGTCCTAAGCTAAACATAGTAAAGTCATCAATTAAATGTGTTTTCTCCGCAACTATTTAGTTGGTCTGCAAGTGCAAATGTTGATTAGTGTGCGTTGCATCACGAGCGGCGATATTTCCTTTGATGGACACGTTCATATGTTCCTTGAGTGTGACTTAATTATTGTTACAAACGTTCAATCGGAATATAAATGAAGACGTCTAACACAGTTATACATCCCTATGAATTTCTTTTTTAAGCACTCAAAGAATGATTTCACTGGGAATCGCAAATACATTTTGATCACCACATTAAGTGCAGAGGTCAAAGACCTGCTAATTATCACACATTTGTACACAAACGTTTGTAGATATCCTCATTACAATTCAATAAAGTTGTTACAAAACCTCACTGGTTACATCACTTCACAGTGTCTCAATGGATAAGAGATGAGCGTGACACAAACGACAATCCCAACTGTTCCTGCACAATCATCATATATCTGATGGCTTATATTTGCATCCTTTTTGTTTTTTTAACCCTTGTTTTGAGAACGTGCATCAGTTGAATAGCTGGAGCTCAATAAAAAGTTTCAGGCTCGCTTTTATGGCTGAATCCTGTTTTGAGCTTGTTGACCTACACCTTCATCGTGATAAACTGACTGCAACGAATTTTTACGATGGCGTCGTGTTAGATCTCTGGAAGGTGGTCTACAAGCATCCGGTTTGAGGGCTGAATCAGCCTCACAAACTTCGCACTCAACTAATGTTGAGTGGGTTGAATCAGCCTCAAAGCTTGCACTCCACTAATTATGTCCCAACTATTATTCAACTGAACCGAAATAAGCGGTTATTTTACAAACTCATTCTTCTATGATTTGTTTTGAATGCCTCTTAACATTCCAAGTTATGATGATGCTTTGTCCAAGGCATTGTAGCACGTGAAAAAAAGCAAAACAAGAAAAAGGATGTGCACTGCTGGGTTGTCTACAAATGCACAGACATAACCAACAATTTCGTCTTGGATCAACAATTCAATTGATGACTATATTACTACATCTAGTCCTCAGCTAAAAATCCTCAATTTTTTTAAAAATTAATACAATATCCTTTCCTATAAGTACGAAGATGGTCATGGAGACCGATCTTCTTTGACTAAAAATCCTCAACTATATCCTTTAAACATGAAGATGGCTGAAGAGCCCAGTCTTCACTTTTAAAATTCCTCCATTAATCATTCCTATGAACACGAAGATGGCTAAGGAGTCCAGTCTTCGCTTTTAAAAGTCCTCCGTTTATCATTCCTATGAACATGAAGATGGCTAAAGAGTCCAGTCTTCGCTTTTAAAAGTCCTCCGTTTATCATTCCTATGAACACGAAGATGGCTAAAGAGCCCAGTCTTCGCCTTTGAAAAGTCCTAAGCTAAACATAGTAAAGTCATCAATTAAATGTGTTTTCTCCGCAACTATTTAGTTGGTCTGCAAGTGCAAATGTTGATTAGTGTGCGTTGCATCACGAGCGGCGATATTTCCTTTGATGGACACGTTCATATGTTCCTTGAGTGTGACTTAATTATTGTTACAAACGTTCAATCGGAATATAAATGAAGACGTCTAACACAGTTATACATCCCTATGAATTTCTTTTTTAAGCACTCAAAGAATGATTTCACTGGGAATCGCAAATACATTTTGATCACCACATTAAGTGCAGAGGTCAAAGACCTGCTAATTATCACACATTTGTACACAAACGTTTGTAGATATCCTCATTACAATTCAATAAAGTTGTTACAAAACCTCACTGGTTACATCACTTCACAGTGTCTCAATGGATAAGAGATGAGCGTGACACAAACGACAATCCCAACTGTTCCTGCACAATCATCATATATCTGATGGCTTATATTTGCATCCTTTTTGTTTTTTTTAACCCTTGTTTTGCAAACGTGCATCAGTTGAATAGCTGGAGCTCAATAAAAAGTTTCAGGCTCGCTTTTATGGCTGAATCCTGTTTTGAGCTTGTTGACCTACACCTTCATCGTGATAAACTGACTGCAACGAATTTTTACGATGGCGTCGTGTTAGATCTCTGGAAGGTGGTCTACAAGCATCCGGTTTGAGGGCTGAATCAGCCTCACAAACTTCGCACTCAACTAATGTTGAGTGGGTTGAATCAGCCTCAAAGCTTGCACTCCACTAATTATGTCCCAACTATTATTCAACTGAACCGAAATAAGCGGTTATTTTACAAACTCATTCTTCTATGATTTGTTTTGAATGCCTCTTAACATTCCAAGTTATGATGATGCTTTGTCCAAGGCATTGTAGCACGTGAAAAAAAGCAAAACAAGAAAAAGGATGTGCACTGCTGGGTTGTCTACAAATGCACAGACATAACCAACAATTTCGTCTTGGATCAACAATTCAATTGATGACTATATTACTACATCTAGTCCTCAGCTAAAAATCCTCAATTTTTTTAAAAATTAATACAATATCCTTTCCTATAAGTACGAAGATGGTCATGGAGACCGATCTTCTTTGACTAAAAATCCTCAACTATATCCTTTAAACATGAAGATGGCTGAAGAGCCCAGTCTTCACTTTTAAAATTCCTCCATTAATCATTCCTATGAACACGAAGATGGCTAAGGAGTCCAGTCTTCGCTTTTAAAAGTCCTCCGTTTATCATTCCTATGAACATGAAGATGGCTAAAGAGTCCAGTCTTCGCTTTTAAAAGTCCTCCGTTTATCATTCCTATGAACACGAAGATGGCTAAAGAGCCCAGTCTTCGCCTTTGAAAAGTCCTAAGCTAAACATAGTAAAGTCATCAATTAAATGTGTTTTCTCCGCAACTATTTAGTTGGTCTGCAAGTGCAAATGTTGATTAGTGTGCGTTGCATCACGAGCGGCGATATTTCCTTTGATGGACACGTTCATATGTTCCTTGAGTGTGACTTAATTATTGTTACAAACGTTCAATCGGAATATAAATGAAGACGTCTAACACAGTTATACATCCCTATGAATTTCTTTTTTAAGCACTCAAAGAATGATTTCACTGGGAATCGCAAATACATTTTGATCACCACATTAAGTGCAGAGGTCAAAGACCTGCTAATTATCACACATTTGTACACAAACGTTTGTAGATATCCTCATTACAATTCAATAAAGTTGTTACAAAACCTCACTGGTTACATCACTTCACAGTGTCTCAATGGATAAGAGATGAGCGTGACACAAACGACAATCCCAACTGTTCCTGCACAATCATCATATATCTGATGGCTTATATTTGCATCCTTTTTGTTTTTTTTAACCCTTGTTTTGCAAACGTGCATCAGTTGAATAGCTGGAGCTCAATAAAAAGTTTCAGGCTCGCTTTTATGGCTGAATCCTGTTTTGAGCTTGTTGACCTACACCTTCATCGTGATAAACTGACTGCAACGAATTTTTACGATGGCGTCGTGTTAGATCTCTGGAAGGTGGTCTACAAGCATCCGGTTTGAGGGCTGAATCAGCCTCACAAACTTCGCACTCAACTAATGTTGAGTGGGTTGAATCAGCCTCAAAGCTTGCACTCCACTAATTATGTCCCAACTATTATTCAACTGAACCGAAATAAGCGGTTATTTTACAAACTCATTCTTCTATGATTTGTTTTGAATGCCTCTTAACATTCCAAGTTATGATGATGCTTTGTCCAAGGCATTGTAGCACGTGAAAAAAAGCAAAACAAGAAAAAGGATGTGCACTGCTGGGTTGTCTACAAATGCACAGACATAACCAACAATTTCGTCTTGGATCAACAATTCAATTGATGACTATATTACTACATCTAGTCCTCAGCTAAAAATCCTCAATTTTTTTAAAAATTAATACAATATCCTTTCCTATAAGTACGAAGATGGTCATGGAGACCGATCTTCTTTGACTAAAAATCCTCAACTATATCCTTTAAACATGAAGATGGCTGAAGAGCCCAGTCTTCACTTTTAAAATTCCTCCATTAATCATTCCTATGAACACGAAGATGGCTAAGGAGTCCAGTCTTCGCTTTTAAAAGTCCTCCGTTTATCATTCCTATGAACATGAAGATGGCTAAAGAGTCCAGTCTTCGCTTTTAAAAGTCCTCCGTTTATCATTCCTATGAACACGAAGATGGCTAAAGAGCCCAGTCTTCGCCTTTGAAAAGTCCTAAGCTAAACATAGTAAAGTCATCAATTAAATGTGTTTTCTCCGCAACTATTTAGTTGGTCTGCAAGTGCAAATGTTGATTAGTGTGCGTTGCATCACGAGCGGCGATATTTCCTTTGATGGACACGTTCATATGTTCCTTGAGTGTGACTTAATTATTGTTACAAACGTTCAATCGGAATATAAATGAAGACGTCTAACACAGTTATACATCCCTATGAATTTCTTTTTTAAGCACTCAAAGAATGATTTCACTGGGAATCGCAAATACATTTTGATCACCACATTAAGTGCAGAGGTCAAAGACCTGCTAATTATCACACATTTGTACACAAACGTTTGTAGATATCCTCATTACAATTCAATAAAGTTGTTACAAAACCTCACTGGTTACATCACTTCACAGTGTCTCAATGGATAAGAGATGAGCGTGACACAAACGACAATCCCAACTGTTCCTGCACAATCATCATATATCTGATGGCTTATATTTGCATCCTTTTTGTTTTTTTTAACCCTTGTTTTGCAAACGTGCATCAGTTGAATAGCTGGAGCTCAATAAAAAGTTTCAGGCTCGCTTTTATGGCTGAATCCTGTTTTGAGCTTGTTGACCTACACCTTCATCGTGATAAACTGACTGCAACGAATTTTTACGATGGCGTCGTGTTAGATCTCTGGAAGGTGGTCTACAAGCATCCGGTTTGAGGGCTGAATCAGCCTCACAAACTTCGCACTCAACTAATGTTGAGTGGGTTGAATCAGCCTCAAAGCTTGCACTCCACTAATTATGTCCCAACTATTATTCAACTGAACCGAAATAAGCGGTTATTTTACAAACTCATTCTTCTATGATTTGTTTTGAATGCCTCTTAACATTCCAAGTTATGATGATGCTTTGTCCAAGGCATTGTAGCACGTGAAAAAAAGCAAAACAAGAAAAAGGATGTGCACTGCTGGGTTGTCTACAAATGCACAGACATAACCAACAATTTCGTCTTGGATCAACAATTCAATTGATGACTATATTACTACATCTAGTCCTCAGCTAAAAATCCTCAATTTTTTTAAAAATTAATACAATATCCTTTCCTATAAGTACGAAGATGGTCATGGAGACCGATCTTCTTTGACTAAAAATCCTCAACTATATCCTTTAAACATGAAGATGGCTGAAGAGCCCAGTCTTCACTTTTAAAATTCCTCCATTAATCATTCCTATGAACACGAAGATGGCTAAGGAGTCCAGTCTTCGCTTTTAAAAGTCCTCCGTTTATCATTCCTATGAACATGAAGATGGCTAAAGAGTCCAGTCTTCGCTTTTAAAAGTCCTCCGTTTATCATTCCTATGAACACGAAGATGGCTAAAGAGCCCAGTCTTCGCCTTTGAAAAGTCCTAAGCTAAACATAGTAAAGTCATCAATTAAATGTGTTTTCTCCGCAACTATTTAGTTGGTCTGCAAGTGCAAATGTTGATTAGTGTGCGTTGCATCACGAGCGGCGATATTTCCTTTGATGGACACGTTCATATGTTCCTTGAGTGTGACTTAATTATTGTTACAAACGTTCAATCGGAATATAAATGAAGACGTCTAACACAGTTATACATCCCTATGAATTTCTTTTTTAAGCACTCAAAGAATGATTTCACTGGGAATCGCAAATACATTTTGATCACCACATTAAGTGCAGAGGTCAAAGACCTGCTAATTATCACACATTTGTACACAAACGTTTGTAGATATCCTCATTACAATTCAATAAAGTTGTTACAAAACCTCACTGGTTACATCACTTCACAGTGTCTCAATGGATAAGAGATGAGCGTGACACAAACGACAATCCCAACTGTTCCTGCACAATCATCATATATCTGATGGCTTATATTTGCATCCTTTTTGTTTTTTTTAACCCTTGTTTTGCAAACGTGCATCAGTTGAATAGCTGGAGCTCAATAAAAAGTTTCAGGCTCGCTTTTATGGCTGAATCCTGTTTTGAGCTTGTTGACCTACACCTTCATCGTGATAAACTGACTGCAACGAATTTTTACGATGGCGTCGTGTTAGATCTCTGGAAGGTGGTCTACAAGCATCCGGTTTGAGGGCTGAATCAGCCTCACAAACTTCGCACTCAACTAATGTTGAGTGGGTTGAATCAGCCTCAAAGCTTGCACTCCACTAATTATGTCCCAACTATTATTCAACTGAACCGAAATAAGCGGTTATTTTACAAACTCATTCTTCTATGATTTGTTTTGAATGCCTCTTAACATTCCAAGTTATGATGATGCTTTGTCCAAGGCATTGTAGCACGTGAAAAAAAGCAAAACAAGAAAAAGGATGTGCACTGCTGGGTTGTCTACAAATGCACAGACATAACCAACAATTTCGTCTTGGATCAACAATTCAATTGATGACTATATTACTACATCTAGTCCTCAGCTAAAAATCCTCAATTTTTTTAAAAATTAATACAATATCCTTTCCTATAAGTACGAAGATGGTCATGGAGACCGATCTTCTTTGACTAAAAATCCTCAACTATATCCTTTAAACATGAAGATGGCTGAAGAGCCCAGTCTTCACTTTTAAAATTCCTCCATTAATCATTCCTATGAACACGAAGATGGCTAAGGAGTCCAGTCTTCGCTTTTAAAAGTCCTCCGTTTATCATTCCTATGAACATGAAGATGGCTAAAGAGTCCAGTCTTCGCTTTTAAAAGTCCTCCGTTTATCATTCCTATGAACACGAAGATGGCTAAAGAGCCCAGTCTTCGCCTTTGAAAAGTCCTAAGCTAAACATAGTAAAGTCATCAATTAAATGTGTTTTCTCCGCAACTATTTAGTTGGTCTGCAAGTGCAAATGTTGATTAGTGTGCGTTGCATCACGAGCGGCGATATTTCCTTTGATGGACACGTTCATATGTTCCTTGAGTGTGACTTAATTATTGTTACAAACGTTCAATCGGAATATAAATGAAGACGTCTAACACAGTTATACATCCCTATGAATTTCTTTTTTAAGCACTCAAAGAATGATTTCACTGGGAATCGCAAATACATTTTGATCACCACATTAAGTGCAGAGGTCAAAGACCTGCTAATTATCACACATTTGTACACAAACGTTTGTAGATATCCTCATTACAATTCAATAAAGTTGTTACAAAACCTCACTGGTTACATCACTTCACAGTGTCTCAATGGATAAGAGATGAGCGTGACACAAACGACAATCCCAACTGTTCCTGCACAATCATCATATATCTGATGGCTTATATTTGCATCCTTTTTGTTTTTTTTAACCCTTGTTTTGCAAACGTGCATCAGTTGAATAGCTGGAGCTCAATAAAAAGTTTCAGGCTCGCTTTTATGGCTGAATCCTGTTTTGAGCTTGTTGACCTACACCTTCATCGTGATAAACTGACTGCAACGAATTTTTACGATGGCGTCGTGTTAGATCTCTGGAAGGTGGTCTACAAGCATCCGGTTTGAGGGCTGAATCAGCCTCACAAACTTCGCACTCAACTAATGTTGAGTGGGTTGAATCAGCCTCAAAGCTTGCACTCCACTAATTATGTCCCAACTATTATTCAACTGAACCGAAATAAGCGGTTATTTTACAAACTCATTCTTCTATGATTTGTTTTGAATGCCTCTTAACATTCCAAGTTATGATGATGCTTTGTCCAAGGCATTGTAGCACGTGAAAAAAAGCAAAACAAGAAAAAGGATGTGCACTGCTGGGTTGTCTACAAATGCACAGACATAACCAACAATTTCGTCTTGGATCAACAATTCAATTGATGACTATATTACTACATCTAGTCCTCAGCTAAAAATCCTCAATTTTTTTAAAAATTAATACAATATCCTTTCCTATAAGTACGAAGATGGTCATGGAGACCGATCTTCTTTGACTAAAAATCCTCAACTATATCCTTTAAACATGAAGATGGCTGAAGAGCCCAGTCTTCACTTTTAAAATTCCTCCATTAATCATTCCTATGAACACGAAGATGGCTAAGGAGTCCAGTCTTCGCTTTTAAAAGTCCTCCGTTTATCATTCCTATGAACATGAAGATGGCTAAAGAGTCCAGTCTTCGCTTTTAAAAGTCCTCCGTTTATCATTCCTATGAACACGAAGATGGCTAAAGAGCCCAGTCTTCGCCTTTGAAAAGTCCTAAGCTAAACATAGTAAAGTCATCAATTAAATGTGTTTTCTCCGCAACTATTTAGTTGGTCTGCAAGTGCAAATGTTGATTAGTGTGCGTTGCATCACGAGCGGCGATATTTCCTTTGATGGACACGTTCATATGTTCCTTGAGTGTGACTTAATTATTGTTACAAACGTTCAATCGGAATATAAATGAAGACGTCTAACACAGTTATACATCCCTATGAATTTCTTTTTTAAGCACTCAAAGAATGATTTCACTGGGAATCGCAAATACATTTTGATCACCACATTAAGTGCAGAGGTCAAAGACCTGCTAATTATCACACATTTGTACACAAACGTTTGTAGATATCCTCATTACAATTCAATAAAGTTGTTACAAAACCTCACTGGTTACATCACTTCACAGTGTCTCAATGGATAAGAGATGAGCGTGACACAAACGACAATCCCAACTGTTCCTGCACAATCATCATATATCTGATGGCTTATATTTGCATCCTTTTTGTTTTTTTTAACCCTTGTTTTGCAAACGTGCATCAGTTGAATAGCTGGAGCTCAATAAAAAGTTTCAGGCTCGCTTTTATGGCTGAATCCTGTTTTGAGCTTGTTGACCTACACCTTCATCGTGATAAACTGACTGCAACGAATTTTTACGATGGCGTCGTGTTAGATCTCTGGAAGGTGGTCTACAAGCATCCGGTTTGAGGGCTGAATCAGCCTCACAAACTTCGCACTCAACTAATGTTGAGTGGGTTGAATCAGCCTCAAAGCTTGCACTCCACTAATTATGTCCCAACTATTATTCAACTGAACCGAAATAAGCGGTTATTTTACAAACTCATTCTTCTATGATTTGTTTTGAATGCCTCTTAACATTCCAAGTTATGATGATGCTTTGTCCAAGGCATTGTAGCACGTGAAAAAAAGCAAAACAAGAAAAAGGATGTGCACTGCTGGGTTGTCTACAAATGCACAGACATAACCAACAATTTCGTCTTGGATCAACAATTCAATTGATGACTATATTACTACATCTAGTCCTCAGCTAAAAATCCTCAATTTTTTTAAAAATTAATACAATATCCTTTCCTATAAGTACGAAGATGGTCATGGAGACCGATCTTCTTTGACTAAAAATCCTCAACTATATCCTTTAAACATGAAGATGGCTGAAGAGCCCAGTCTTCACTTTTAAAATTCCTCCATTAATCATTCCTATGAACACGAAGATGGCTAAGGAGTCCAGTCTTCGCTTTTAAAAGTCCTCCGTTTATCATTCCTATGAACATGAAGATGGCTAAAGAGTCCAGTCTTCGCTTTTAAAAGTCCTCCGTTTATCATTCCTATGAACACGAAGATGGCTAAAGAGCCCAGTCTTCGCCTTTGAAAAGTCCTAAGCTAAACATAGTAAAGTCATCAATTAAATGTGTTTTCTCCGCAACTATTTAGTTGGTCTGCAAGTGCAAATGTTGATTAGTGTGCGTTGCATCACGAGCGGCGATATTTCCTTTGATGGACACGTTCATATGTTCCTTGAGTGTGACTTAATTATTGTTACAAACGTTCAATCGGAATATAAATGAAGACGTCTAACACAGTTATACATCCCTATGAATTTCTTTTTTAAGCACTCAAAGAATGATTTCACTGGGAATCGCAAATACATTTTGATCACCACATTAAGTGCAGAGGTCAAAGACCTGCTAATTATCACACATTTGTACACAAACGTTTGTAGATATCCTCATTACAATTCAATAAAGTTGTTACAAAACCTCACTGGTTACATCACTTCACAGTGTCTCAATGGATAAGAGATGAGCGTGACACAAACGACAATCCCAACTGTTCCTGCACAATCATCATATATCTGATGGCTTATATTTGCATCCTTTTTGTTTTTTTTAACCCTTGTTTTGCAAACGTGCATCAGTTGAATAGCTGGAGCTCAATAAAAAGTTTCAGGCTCGCTTTTATGGCTGAATCCTGTTTTGAGCTTGTTGACCTACACCTTCATCGTGATAAACTGACTGCAACGAATTTTTACGATGGCGTCGTGTTAGATCTCTGGAAGGTGGTCTACAAGCATCCGGTTTGAGGGCTGAATCAGCCTCACAAACTTCGCACTCAACTAATGTTGAGTGGGTTGAATCAGCCTCAAAGCTTGCACTCCACTAATTATGTCCCAACTATTATTCAACTGAACCGAAATAAGCGGTTATTTTACAAACTCATTCTTCTATGATTTGTTTTGAATGCCTCTTAACATTCCAAGTTATGATGATGCTTTGTCCAAGGCATTGTAGCACGTGAAAAAAAGCAAAACAAGAAAAAGGATGTGCACTGCTGGGTTGTCTACAAATGCACAGACATAACCAACAATTTCGTCTTGGATCAACAATTCAATTGATGACTATATTACTACATCTAGTCCTCAGCTAAAAATCCTCAATTTTTTTAAAAATTAATACAATATCCTTTCCTATAAGTACGAAGATGGTCATGGAGACCGATCTTCTTTGACTAAAAATCCTCAACTATATCCTTTAAACATGAAGATGGCTGAAGAGCCCAGTCTTCACTTTTAAAATTCCTCCATTAATCATTCCTATGAACACGAAGATGGCTAAGGAGTCCAGTCTTCGCTTTTAAAAGTCCTCCGTTTATCATTCCTATGAACATGAAGATGGCTAAAGAGTCCAGTCTTCGCTTTTAAAAGTCCTCCGTTTATCATTCCTATGAACACGAAGATGGCTAAAGAGCCCAGTCTTCGCCTTTGAAAAGTCCTAAGCTAAACATAGTAAAGTCATCAATTAAATGTGTTTTCTCCGCAACTATTTAGTTGGTCTGCAAGTGCAAATGTTGATTAGTGTGCGTTGCATCACGAGCGGCGATATTTCCTTTGATGGACACGTTCATATGTTCCTTGAGTGTGACTTAATTATTGTTACAAACGTTCAATCGGAATATAAATGAAGACGTCTAACACAGTTATACATCCCTATGAATTTCTTTTTTAAGCACTCAAAGAATGATTTCACTGGGAATCGCAAATACATTTTGATCACCACATTAAGTGCAGAGGTCAAAGACCTGCTAATTATCACACATTTGTACACAAACGTTTGTAGATATCCTCATTACAATTCAATAAAGTTGTTACAAAACCTCACTGGTTACATCACTTCACAGTGTCTCAATGGATAAGAGATGAGCGTGACACAAACGACAATCCCAACTGTTCCTGCACAATCATCATATATCTGATGGCTTATATTTGCATCCTTTTTGTTTTTTTTAACCCTTGTTTTGCAAACGTGCATCAGTTGAATAGCTGGAGCTCAATAAAAAGTTTCAGGCTCGCTTTTATGGCTGAATCCTGTTTTGAGCTTGTTGACCTACACCTTCATCGTGATAAACTGACTGCAACGAATTTTTACGATGGCGTCGTGTTAGATCTCTGGAAGGTGGTCTACAAGCATCCGGTTTGAGGGCTGAATCAGCCTCACAAACTTCGCACTCAACTAATGTTGAGTGGGTTGAATCAGCCTCAAAGCTTGCACTCCACTAATTATGTCCCAACTATTATTCAACTGAACCGAAATAAGCGGTTATTTTACAAACTCATTCTTCTATGATTTGTTTTGAATGCCTCTTAACATTCCAAGTTATGATGATGCTTTGTCCAAGGCATTGTAGCACGTGAAAAAAAGCAAAACAAGAAAAAGGATGTGCACTGCTGGGTTGTCTACAAATGCACAGACATAACCAACAATTTCGTCTTGGATCAACAATTCAATTGATGACTATATTACTACATCTAGTCCTCAGCTAAAAATCCTCAATTTTTTTAAAAATTAATACAATATCCTTTCCTATAAGTACGAAGATGGTCATGGAGACCGATCTTCTTTGACTAAAAATCCTCAACTATATCCTTTAAACATGAAGATGGCTGAAGAGCCCAGTCTTCACTTTTAAAATTCCTCCATTAATCATTCCTATGAACACGAAGATGGCTAAGGAGTCCAGTCTTCGCTTTTAAAAGTCCTCCGTTTATCATTCCTATGAACATGAAGATGGCTAAAGAGTCCAGTCTTCGCTTTTAAAAGTCCTCCGTTTATCATTCCTATGAACACGAAGATGGCTAAAGAGCCCAGTCTTCGCCTTTGAAAAGTCCTAAGCTAAACATAGTAAAGTCATCAATTAAATGTGTTTTCTCCGCAACTATTTAGTTGGTCTGCAAGTGCAAATGTTGATTAGTGTGCGTTGCATCACGAGCGGCGATATTTCCTTTGATGGACACGTTCATATGTTCCTTGAGTGTGACTTAATTATTGTTACAAACGTTCAATCGGAATATAAATGAAGACGTCTAACACAGTTATACATCCCTATGAATTTCTTTTTTAAGCACTCAAAGAATGATTTCACTGGGAATCGCAAATACATTTTGATCACCACATTAAGTGCAGAGGTCAAAGACCTGCTAATTATCACACATTTGTACACAAACGTTTGTAGATATCCTCATTACAATTCAATAAAGTTGTTACAAAACCTCACTGGTTACATCACTTCACAGTGTCTCAATGGATAAGAGATGAGCGTGACACAAACGACAATCCCAACTGTTCCTGCACAATCATCATATATCTGATGGCTTATATTTGCATCCTTTTTGTTTTTTTTAACCCTTGTTTTGCAAACGTGCATCAGTTGAATAGCTGGAGCTCAATAAAAAGTTTCAGGCTCGCTTTTATGGCTGAATCCTGTTTTGAGCTTGTTGACCTACACCTTCATCGTGATAAACTGACTGCAACGAATTTTTACGATGGCGTCGTGTTAGATCTCTGGAAGGTGGTCTACAAGCATCCGGTTTGAGGGCTGAATCAGCCTCACAAACTTCGCACTCAACTAATGTTGAGTGGGTTGAATCAGCCTCAAAGCTTGCACTCCACTAATTATGTCCCAACTATTATTCAACTGAACCGAAATAAGCGGTTATTTTACAAACTCATTCTTCTATGATTTGTTTTGAATGCCTCTTAACATTCCAAGTTATGATGATGCTTTGTCCAAGGCATTGTAGCACGTGAAAAAAAGCAAAACAAGAAAAAGGATGTGCACTGCTGGGTTGTCTACAAATGCACAGACATAACCAACAATTTCGTCTTGGATCAACAATTCAATTGATGACTATATTACTACATCTAGTCCTCAGCTAAAAATCCTCAATTTTTTTAAAAATTAATACAATATCCTTTCCTATAAGTACGAAGATGGTCATGGAGACCGATCTTCTTTGACTAAAAATCCTCAACTATATCCTTTAAACATGAAGATGGCTGAAGAGCCCAGTCTTCACTTTTAAAATTCCTCCATTAATCATTCCTATGAACACGAAGATGGCTAAGGAGTCCAGTCTTCGCTTTTAAAAGTCCTCCGTTTATCATTCCTATGAACATGAAGATGGCTAAAGAGTCCAGTCTTCGCTTTTAAAAGTCCTCCGTTTATCATTCCTATGAACACGAAGATGGCTAAAGAGCCCAGTCTTCGCCTTTGAAAAGTCCTAAGCTAAACATAGTAAAGTCATCAATTAAATGTGTTTTCTCCGCAACTATTTAGTTGGTCTGCAAGTGCAAATGTTGATTAGTGTGCGTTGCATCACGAGCGGCGATATTTCCTTTGATGGACACGTTCATATGTTCCTTGAGTGTGACTTAATTATTGTTACAAACGTTCAATCGGAATATAAATGAAGACGTCTAACACAGTTATACATCCCTATGAATTTCTTTTTTAAGCACTCAAAGAATGATTTCACTGGGAATCGCAAATACATTTTGATCACCACATTAAGTGCAGAGGTCAAAGACCTGCTAATTATCACACATTTGTACACAAACGTTTGTAGATATCCTCATTACAATTCAATAAAGTTGTTACAAAACCTCACTGGTTACATCACTTCACAGTGTCTCAATGGATAAGAGATGAGCGTGACACAAACGACAATCCCAACTGTTCCTGCACAATCATCATATATCTGATGGCTTATATTTGCATCCTTTTTGTTTTTTTTAACCCTTGTTTTGCAAACGTGCATCAGTTGAATAGCTGGAGCTCAATAAAAAGTTTCAGGCTCGCTTTTATGGCTGAATCCTGTTTTGAGCTTGTTGACCTACACCTTCATCGTGATAAACTGACTGCAACGAATTTTTACGATGGCGTCGTGTTAGATCTCTGGAAGGTGGTCTACAAGCATCCGGTTTGAGGGCTGAATCAGCCTCACAAACTTCGCACTCAACTAATGTTGAGTGGGTTGAATCAGCCTCAAAGCTTGCACTCCACTAATTATGTCCCAACTATTATTCAACTGAACCGAAATAAGCGGTTATTTTACAAACTCATTCTTCTATGATTTGTTTTGAATGCCTCTTAACATTCCAAGTTATGATGATGCTTTGTCCAAGGCATTGTAGCACGTGAAAAAAAGCAAAACAAGAAAAAGGATGTGCACTGCTGGGTTGTCTACAAATGCACAGACATAACCAACAATTTCGTCTTGGATCAACAATTCAATTGATGACTATATTACTACATCTAGTCCTCAGCTAAAAATCCTCAATTTTTTTAAAAATTAATACAATATCCTTTCCTATAAGTACGAAGATGGTCATGGAGACCGATCTTCTTTGACTAAAAATCCTCAACTATATCCTTTAAACATGAAGATGGCTGAAGAGCCCAGTCTTCACTTTTAAAATTCCTCCATTAATCATTCCTATGAACACGAAGATGGCTAAGGAGTCCAGTCTTCGCTTTTAAAAGTCCTCCGTTTATCATTCCTATGAACATGAAGATGGCTAAAGAGTCCAGTCTTCGCTTTTAAAAGTCCTCCGTTTATCATTCCTATGAACACGAAGATGGCTAAAGAGCCCAGTCTTCGCCTTTGAAAAGTCCTAAGCTAAACATAGTAAAGTCATCAATTAAATGTGTTTTCTCCGCAACTATTTAGTTGGTCTGCAAGTGCAATTGTTGATTAGTGTGCGTTGCATCACGAGCGGCGATATTTCCTTTGATGGACACGTTCATATGTTCCTTGAGTGTGACTTAATTATTGTTACAAACGTTCAATCGGAATATAAATGAAGACGTCTAACACAGTTATACATCCCTATGAATTTCTTTTTTAAGCACTCAAAGAATGATTTCACTGGGAATCGCAAATACATTTTGATCACCACATTAAGTGCAGAGGTCAAAGACCTGCTAATTATCACACATTTGTACACAAACGTTTGTAGATATCCTCATTACAATTCAATAAAGTTGTTACAAAACCTCACTGGTTACATCACTTCACAGTGTCTCAATGGATAAGAGATGAGCGTGACACAAACGACAATCCCAACTGTTCCTGCACAATCATCATATATCTGATGGCTTATATTTGCATCCTTTTTGTTTTTTTAACCCTTGTTTTGAGAACGTGCATCAGTTGAATAGCTGGAGCTCAATAAAAAGTTTCAGGCTTGCTTTTATGGCTGAATCCTGTTTTGAGCTTGTTGACCTACACCTTCATCGTGATAAACTGACTGCAACGAATTTTTACGATGGCGTCGTGTTAGATCTCTGGAAGGTGGTCTACAAGCATCCGGTTTGAGGGCTGAATCAGCCTCACAAACTTCGCACTCAACTAATGTTGAGTGGGTTGAATCAGCCTCAAAGCTTGCACTCCACTAATTATGTCCCAACTATTATTCAACTGAACCGAAATAAGCGGTTATTTTACAAACTCATTCTTCTATGATTTGTTTTGAATGCCTCTTAACATTCCAAGTTATGATGATGCTTTGTCCAAGGCATTGTAGCACGTGAAAAAAAGCAAAACAAGAAAAAGGATGTGCACTGCTGGGTTGTCTACAAATGCACAGACATAACCAACAATTTCGTCTTGGATCAACAATTCAATTGATGACTATATTACTACATCTAGTCCTCAGCTAAAAATCCTCAATTTTTTTAAAAATTAATACAATATCCTTTCCTATAAGTACGAAGATGGTCATGGAGACCGATCTTCTTTGACTAAAAATCCTCAACTATATCCTTTAAACATGAAGATGGCTGAAGAGCCCAGTCTTCACTTTTAAAATTCCTCCATTAATCATTCCTATGAACACGAAGATGGCTAAGGAGTCCAGTCTTCGCTTTTAAAAGTCCTCCGTTTATCATTCCTATGAACATGAAGATGGCTAAAGAGTCCAGTCTTCGCTTTTAAAAGTCCTCCGTTTATCATTCCTATGAACACGAAGATGGCTAAAGAGCCCAGTCTTCGCCTTTGAAAAGTCCTAAGCTAAACATAGTAAAGTCATCAATTAAATGTGTTTTCTCCGCAACTATTTAGTTGGTCTGCAAGTGCAAATGTTGATTAGTGTGCGTTGCATCACGAGCGGCGATATTTCCTTTGATGGACACGTTCATATGTTCCTTGAGTGTGACTTAATTATTGTTACAAACGTTCAATCGGAATATAAATGAAGACGTCTAACACAGTTATACATCCCTATGAATTTCTTTTTTAAGCACTCAAAGAATGATTTCACTGGGAATCGCAAATACATTTTGATCACCACATTAAGTGCAGAGGTCAAAGACCTGCTAATTATCACACATTTGTACACAAACGTTTGTAGATATCCTCATTACAATTCAATAAAGTTGTTACAAAACCTCACTGGTTACATCACTTCACAGTGTCTCAATGGATAAGAGATGAGCGTGACACAAACGACAATCCCAACTGTTCCTGCACAATCATCATATATCTGATGGCTTATATTTGCATCCTTTTTGTTTTTTTAACCCTTGTTTTGCAAACGTGCATCAGTTGAATAGCTGGAGCTCAATAAAAAGTTTCAGGCTCGCTTTTATGGCTGAATCCTGTTTTGAGCTTGTTGACCTACACCTTCATCGTGATAAACTGACTGCAACGAATTTTTACGATGGCGTCGTGTTAGATCTCTGGAAGGTGGTCTACAAGCATCCGGTTTGAGGGCTGAATCAGCCTCACAAACTTCGCACTCAACTAATGTTGAGTGGGTTGAATCAGCCTCAAAGCTTGCACTCCACTAATTATGTCCCAACTATTATTCAACTGAACCGAAATAAGCGGTTATTTTACAAACTCATTCTTCTATGATTTGTTTTGAATGCCTCTTAACATTCCAAGTTATGATGATGCTTTGTCCAAGGCATTGTAGCACGTGAAAAAAAGCAAAACAAGAAAAAGGATGTGCACTGCTGGGTTGTCTACAAATGCACAGACATAACCAACAATTTCGTCTTGGATCAACAATTCAATTGATGACTATATTACTACATCTAGTCCTCAGCTAAAAATCCTCAATTTTTTTAAAAATTAATACAATATCCTTTCCTATAAGTACGAAGATGGTCATGGAGACCGATCTTCTTTGACTAAAAATCCTCAACTATATCCTTTAAACATGAAGATGGCTGAAGAGCCCAGTCTTCACTTTTAAAATTCCTCCATTAATCATTCCTATGAACACGAAGATGGCTAAGGAGTCCAGTCTTCGCTTTTAAAAGTCCTCCGTTTATCATTCCTATGAACATGAAGATGGCTAAAGAGTCCAGTCTTCGCTTTTAAAAGTCCTCCGTTTATCATTCCTATGAACACGAAGATGGCTAAAGAGCCCAGTCTTCGCCTTTGAAAAGTCCTAAGCTAAACATAGTAAAGTCATCAATTAAATGTGTTTTCTCCGCAACTATTTAGTTGGTCTGCAAGTGCAAATGTTGATTAGTGTGCGTTGCATCACGAGCGGCGATATTTCCTTTGATGGACACGTTCATATGTTCCTTGAGTGTGACTTAATTATTGTTACAAACGTTCAATCGGAATATAAATGAAGACGTCTAACACAGTTATACATCCCTATGAATTTCTTTTTTAAGCACTCAAAGAATGATTTCACTGGGAATCGCAAATACATTTTGATCACCACATTAAGTGCAGAGGTCAAAGACCTGCTAATTATCACACATTTGTACACAAACGTTTGTAGATATCCTCATTACAATTCAATAAAGTTGTTACAAAACCTCACTGGTTACATCACTTCACAGTGTCTCAATGGATAAGAGATGAGCGTGACACAAACGACAATCCCAACTGTTCCTGCACAATCATCATATATCTGATGGCTTATATTTGCATCCTTTTTGTTTTTTTAACCCTTGTTTTGCAAACGTGCATCAGTTGAATAGCTGGAGCTCAATAAAAAGTTTCAGGCTCGCTTTTATGGCTGAATCCTGTTTTGAGCTTGTTGACCTACACCTTCATCGTGATAAACTGACTGCAACGAATTTTTACGATGGCGTCGTGTTAGATCTCTGGAAGGTGGTCTACAAGCATCCGGTTTGAGGGCTGAATCAGCCTCACAAACTTCGCACTCAACTAATGTTGAGTGGGTTGAATCAGCCTCAAAGCTTGCACTCCACTAATTATGTCCCAACTATTATTCAACTGAACCGAAATAAGCGGTTATTTTACAAACTCATTCTTCTATGATTTGTTTTGAATGCCTCTTAACATTCCAAGTTATGATGATGCTTTGTCCAAGGCATTGTAGCACGTGAAAAAAAGCAAAACAAGAAAAAGGATGTGCACTGCTGGGTTGTCTACAAATGCACAGACATAACCAACAATTTCGTCTTGGATCAACAATTCAATTGATGACTATATTACTACATCTAGTCCTCAGCTAAAAATCCTCAATTTTTTTAAAAATTAATACAATATCCTTTCCTATAAGTACGAAGATGGTCATGGAGACCGATCTTCTTTGACTAAAAATCCTCAACTATATCCTTTAAACATGAAGATGGCTGAAGAGCCCAGTCTTCACTTTTAAAATTCCTCCATTAATCATTCCTATGAACACGAAGATGGCTAAGGAGTCCAGTCTTCGCTTTTAAAAGTCCTCCGTTTATCATTCCTATGAACATGAAGATGGCTAAAGAGTCCAGTCTTTGCTTTTAAAAGTCCTTCGTTTATCATTCCTATGAACACGAAGATGGCTAAAGAGCCCAGTCTTCGCCTTTGAAAAGTCCTAAGCTAAACATAGTAAAGCCATCAATTAAATGTGTTTTCTCCGCAACTATTTAGTTGGTCTGCAAGTGCAAATGTTAATTAGTGTGCGTTGCATCACGAGCGGCGATATTTCCTTTGATGGACACGTTCATATGTTCCTTGAGTGTGACTTAATTATTGTTACAAACGTTCAATCGGAATATAAATGAAGACGTCTAACACAGTTATACATCCCTATGAATTTCTTTTTTAAGCACTCAATGAATGATTTCACTGGGAATCGCAAATACATTTTGATCACCACATTAAGTGCAGAGGTCAAAGACCTGCTAATTATCACACATTTGTACACAAACGTTTGTAGATATCCTCATTACAATTCAATAAAGTTGTTACAAAACCTCACTGGTTACATCACTTCACAGTGTCTCAATGGATAAGAGATGAGCGTGACACAAACGACAATCCCAACTGTTCCTGCACAATCATCATATATCTGATGGCTTATATTTGCATCCTTTTTGTTTTTTTTAACCCTTGTTTTGCAAACGTGCATCAGTTGAATAGCTGGAGCTCAATAAAAAGTTTCAGGCTCGCTTTTATGGCTGAATCCTGTTTTGAGCTTGTTGACCTACACCTTCATCGTGATAAACTGACTGCAACGAATTTTTACGATGGCGTCGTGTTAGATCTCTGGAAGGTGGTCTACAAGCATCCGGTTTGAGGGCTGAATCAGCCTCACAAACTTCGCACTCAACTAATGTTGAGTGGGTTGAATCAGCCTCAAAGCTTGCACTCCACTAATTATGTCCCAACTATTATTCAACTGAACCGAAATAAGCGGTTATTTTACAAACTCATTCTTCTATGATTTGTTTTGAATGCCTCTTAACATTCCAAGTTATGATGATGCTTTGTCCAAGGCATTGTAGCACGTGAAAAAAAGCAAAACAAGAAAAAGGATGTGCACTGCTGGGTTGTCTACAAATGCACAGACATAACCAACAATTTCGTCTTGGATCAACAATTCAATTGATGACTATATTACTACATCTAGTCCTCAGCTAAAAATCCTCAATTTTTTTAAAAATTAATACAATATCCTTTCCTATAAGTACGAAGATGGTCATGGAGACCGATCTTCTTTGACTAAAAATCCTCAACTATATCCTTTAAACATGAAGATGGCTGAAGAGCCCAGTCTTCACTTTTAAAATTCCTCCATTAATCATTCCTATGAACACGAAGATGGCTAAGGAGTCCAGTCTTCGCTTTTAAAAGTCCTCCGTTTATCATTCCTATGAACATGAAGATGGCTAAAGAGTCCAGTCTTCGCTTTTAAAAGTCCTCCGTTTATCATTCCTATGAACACGAAGATGGCTAAAGAGCCCAGTCTTCGCCTTTGAAAAGTCCTAAGCTAAACATAGTAATGTCATCAATTAAATGTGTTTTCTCCGCAACTATTTAGTTGGTCTGCAAGTGCAAATGTTGATTAGTGTGCGTTGCATCACGAGCGGCGATATTTCCTTTGATGGACACGTTCATATGTTCCTTGAGTGTGACTTAATTATTGTTACAAACGTTCAATCGGAATATAAATGAAGACGTCTAACACAGTTATACATCCCTATGAATTTCTTTTTTAAGCACTCAAAGAATGATTTCACTGGGAATCGCAAATACATTTTGATCACCACATTAAGTGCAGAGGTCAAAGACCTGCTAATTATCACACATTTGTACACAAACGTTTGTAGATATCCTCATTACAATTCAATAAAGTTGTTACAAAACCTCACTGGTTATCTTATCTTATATAATACAGACGTTACTTCAAAAAAGAAGATGATTACGTCCTACGCGTCATGCGTTACATCACTTCACAGTGTCTCAATGGATAAGAGATGAGCGTGACACAAACGACAATCCCAACTGTTCCTGCACAATCATCATATATCTGATGGCTTATATTTGCATCCTTTTTGTTTTTTTTAACCCTTGTTTTGCAAACGTGCATCAGTTGAATAGCTGGAGCTCAATAAAAAGTTTCAGGCTCGCTTTTATGGCTGAATCCTGTTTTGAGCTTGTTGACCTACACCTTCATCGTGATAAACTGACTGCAACGAATTTTTACGATGGCGTCGTGTTAGATCTCTGGAAGGTGGTCTACAAGCATCCGGTTTGAGGGCTGAATCAGCCTCACAAACTTCGCACTCAACTAATGTTGAGTGGGTTGAATCAGCCTCAAAGCTTGCACTCCACTAATTATGTCCCAACTATTATTCAACTGAACCGAAATAAGCGGTTATTTTACAAACTCATTCTTCTATGATTTGTTTTGAATGCCTCTTAACATTCCAAGTTATGATGATGCTTTGTCCAAGGCATTGTAGCACGTGAAAAAAAGCAAAACAAGAAAAAGGATGTGCACTGCTGGGTTGTCTACAAATGCACAGACATAACCAACAATTTCGTCTTGGATCAACAATTCAATTGATGACTATATTACTACATCTAGTCCTCAGCTAAAAATCCTCAATTTTTTTAAAAATTAATACAATATCCTTTCCTATAAGTACGAAGATGGTCATGGAGACCGATCTTCTTTGACTAAAAATCCTCAACTATATCCTTTAAACATGAAGATGGCTGAAGAGCCCAGTCTTCACTTTTAAAATTCCTCCATTAATCATTCCTATGAACACGAAGATGGCTAAGGAGTCCAGTCTTCGCTTTTAAAAGTCCTCCGTTTATCATTCCTATGAGCATGAAGATGGCTAAAGAGTCCAGTCTTCGCTTTTAAAAGTCCTCCGTTTATCATTCCTATGAACACGAAGATGGCTAAAGAGCCCAGTCTTCGCCTTTGAAAAGTCCTAAGCTAAACATAGTAAAGCCATCAATTAAATGTGTTTTCTCCGCAACTATTTAGTTGGTCTGCAAGTGCAAATGTTGATTAGTGTGCGTTGCATCACGAGCGGCGATATTTCCTTTGATGGACACGTTCATATGTTCCTTGAGTGTGACTTAATTATTGTTACAAACGTTCAATCGGAATATAAATGAAGACGTCTAACACAGTTATACATCCCTATGAATTTCTTTTTTAAGCACTCAAAGAATGATTTCACTGGGAATCGCAAATACATTTTGATCACCACATTAAGTGCAGAGGTCAAAGACCTGCTAATTATCACACATTTGTACACAAACGTTTGTAGATATCCTCATTACAATTCAATAAAGTTGTTACAAAACCTCACTGGTTACATCACTTCACAGTGTCTCAACGGATAAGAGATGAGCGTGACACAAACGACAATCCCAACTGTTCCTGCACAATCATCATATATCTGATGGCTTATATTTGCATCCTTTTTGTTTTTTTTAACCCTTGTTTTGCAAACGTGCATCAGTTGAATAGCTGGAGCTCAATAAAAAGTTTCAGGCTCGCTTTTATGGCTGAATCCTGTTTTGAGCTTGTTGACCTACACCTTCATCGTGATAAACTGACTGCAACGAATTTTTACGATGGCGTCGTGTTAGATCTCTGGAAGGTGGTCTACAAGCATCCGGTTTGAGGGCTGAATCAGCCTCACAAACTTCGCACTCAACTAATGTTGAGTGGGTTGAATCAGCCTCAAAGCTTGCACTCCACTAATTATGTCCCAACTATTATTCAACTGAACCGAAATAAGCGGTTATTTTACAAACTCATTCTTCTATGATTTGTTTTGAATGCCTCTTAACATTCCAAGTTATGATGATGCTTTGTCCAAGGCATTGTAGCACGTGAAAAAAAGCAAAACAAGAAAAAGGATGTGCACTGCTGGGTTGTCTACAAATGCACAGACATAACCAACAATTTCGTCTTGGATCAACAATTCAATTGATGACTATATTACTACATCTAGTCCTCAGCTAAAAATCCTCAATTTTTTTAAAAATTAATACAATATCCTTTCCTATAAGTACGAAGATGGTCATGGAGACCGATCTTCTTTGACTAAAAATCCTCAACTATATCCTTTAAACATGAAGATGGCTGAAGAGCCCAGTCTTCACTTTTAAAATTCCTCCATTAATCATTCCTATGAACACGAAGATGGCTAAGGAGTCCAGTCTTCGCTTTTAAAAGTCCTCCGTTTATCATTCCTATGAACATGAAGATGGCTAAAGAGTCCAGTCTTCGCTTTTAAAAGTCCTCCGTTTATCATTCCTATGAACACGAAGATGGCTAAAGAGCCCAGTCTTCGCCTTTGAAAAGTCCTAAGCTAAACATAGTAAAGCCATCAATTAAATGTGTTTTCTCCGCAACTATTTAGTTGGTCTGCAAGTGCAAATGTTGATTAGTGTGCGTTGCATCACGAGCGGCGATATTTCCTTTGATGGACACGTTCATATGTTCCTTGAGTGTGACTTAATTATTGTTACAAACGTTCAATCGGAATATAAATGAAGACGTCTAACACAGTTATACATCCCTATGAATTTCTTTTTTAAGCACTCAAAGAATGATTTCACTGGGAATCGCAAATACATTTTGATCACCACATTAAGTGCAGAGGTCAAAGACCGGCTAATTATCACACATTTGTACACAAACGTTTGTAGATATCCTCATTACAATTCAATAAAGTTGTTACAAAACCTCACTGGTTACATCACTTCACAGTGTCTCAACGGATAAGAGATGAGCGTGACACAAACGACAATCCCAACTGTTCCTGCACAATCATCATATATCTGATGGCTTATATTTGCATCCTTTTTGTTTTTTTTAACCCTTGTTTTGCAAACGTGCATCAGTTGAATAGCTGGAGCTCAATAAAAAGTTTCAGGCTCGCTTTTATGGCTGAATCCTGTTTTGAGCTTGTTGACCTACACCTTCATCGTGATAAACTGACTGCAACGAATTTTTACGATGGCGTCGTGTTAGATCTCTGGAAGGTGGTCTACAAGCATCCGGTTTGAGGGCTGAATCAGCCTCACAAACTTCGCACTCAACTAATGTTGAGTGGGTTGAATCAGCCTCAAAGCTTGCACTCCACTAATTATGTCCCAACTATTATTCAACTGAACCGAAATAAGCGGTTATTTTACAAACTCATTCTTCTATGATTTGTTTTGAATGCCTCTTAACATTCCAAGTTATGATGATGCTTTGTCCAAGGCATTGTAGCACGTGAAAAAAAGCAAAACAAGAAAAAGGATGTGCACTGCTGGGTTGTCTACAAATGCACAGACATAACCAACAATTTCGTCTTGGATCAACAATTCAATTGATGACTATATTACTACATCTAGTCCTCAGCTAAAAATCCTCAATTTTTTTAAAAATTAATACAATATCCTTTCCTATAAGTACGAAGATGGTCATGGAGACCGATCTTCTTTGACTAAAAATCCTCAACTATATCCTTTAAACATGAAGATGGCTGAAGAGCCCAGTCTTCACTTTTAAAATTCCTCCATTAATCATTCCTATGAACACGAAGATGGCTAAGGAGTCCAGTCTTCGCTTTTAAAAGTCCTCCGTTTATCATTCCTATGAGCATGAAGATGGCTAAAGAGTCCAGTCTTCGCTTTTAAAAGTCCTCCGTTTATCATTCCTATGAACACGAAGATGGCTAAAGAGCCCAGTCTTCGCCTTTGAAAAGTCCTAAGCTAAACATAGTAAAGCCATCAATTAAATGTGTTTTCTCCGCAACTATTTAGTTGGTCTGCAAGTGCAAATGTTGATTAGTGTGCGTTGCATCACGAGCGGCGATATTTCCTTTGATGGACACGTTCATATGTTCCTTGAGTGTGACTTAATTATTGTTACAAACGTTCAATCGGAATATAAATGAAGACGTCTAACACAGTTATACATCCCTATGAATTTCTTTTTTAAGCACTCAAAGAATGATTTCACTGGGAATCGCAAATACATTTTGATCACCACATTAAGTGCAGAGGTCAAAGACCTGCTAATTATCACACATTTGTACACAAACGTTTGTAGATATCCTCATTACAATTCAATAAAGTTGTTACAAAACCTCACTGGTTACATCACTTCACAGTGTCTCAACGGATAAGAGATGAGCGTGACACAAACGACAATCCCAACTGTTCCTGCACAATCATCATATATCTGATGGCTTATATTTGCATCCTTTTTGTTTTTTTTAACCCTTGTTTTGCAAACGTGCATCAGTTGAATAGCTGGAGCTCAATAAAAAGTTTCAGGCTCGCTTTTATGGCTGAATCCTGTTTTGAGCTTGTTGACCTACACCTTCATCGTGATAAACTGACTGCAACGAATTTTTACGATGGCGTCGTGTTAGATCTCTGGAAGGTGGTCTACAAGCATCCGGTTTGAGGGCTGAATCAGCCTCACAAACTTCGCACTCAACTAATGTTGAGTGGGTTGAATCAGCCTCAAAGCTTGCACTCCACTAATTATGTCCCAACTATTATTCAACTGAACCGAAATAAGCGGTTATTTTACAAACTCATTCTTCTATGATTTGTTTTGAATGCCTCTTAACATTCCAAGTTATGATGATGCTTTGTCCAAGGCATTGTAGCACGTGAAAAAAAGCAAAACAAGAAAAAGGATGTGCACTGCTGGGTTGTCTACAAATGCACAGACATAACCAACAATTTCGTCTTGGATCAACAATTCAATTGATGACTATATTACTACATCTAGTCCTCAGCTAAAAATCCTCAATTTTTTTAAAAATTAATACAATATCCTTTCCTATAAGTACGAAGATGGTCATGGAGACCGATCTTCTTTGACTAAAAATCCTCAACTATATCCTTTAAACATGAAGATGGCTGAAGAGCCCAGTCTTCACTTTTAAAATTCCTCCATTAATCATTCCTATGAACACGAAGATGGCTAAGGAGTCCAGTCTTCGCTTTTAAAAGTCCTCCGTTTATCATTCCTATGAACATGAAGATGGCTAAAGAGTCCAGTCTTCGCTTTTAAAAGTCCTCCGTTTATCATTCCTATGAACACGAAGATGGCTAAAGAGCCCAGTCTTCGCCTTTGAAAAGTCCTAAGCTAAACATAGTAATGTCATCAATTAAATGTGTTTTCTCCGCAACTATTTAGTTGGTCTGCAAGTGCAAATGTTGATTAGTGTGCGTTGCATCACGAGCGGCGATATTTCCTTTGATGGACACGTTCATATGTTCCTTGAGTGTGACTTAATTATTGTTACAAACGTTCAATCGGAATATAAATGAAGACGTCTAACACAGTTATACATCCCTATGAATTTCTTTTTTAAGCACTCAAAGAATGATTTCACTGGGAATCGCAAATACATTTTGATCACCACATTAAGTGCAGAGGTCAAAGACCTGCTAATTATCACACATTTGTACACAAACGTTTGTAGATATCCTCATTACAATTCAATAAAGTTGTTACAAAACCTCACTGGTTACATCACTTCACAGTGTCTCAACGGATAAGAGATGAGCGTGACACAAACGACAATCCCAACTGTTCCTGCACAATCATCATATATCTGATGGCTTATATTTGCATCCTTTTTGTTTTTTTTAACCCTTGTTTTGCAAACGTGCATCAGTTGAATAGCTGGAGCTCAATAAAAAGTTTCAGGCTCGCTTTTATGGCTGAATCCTGTTTTGAGCTTGTTGACCTACACCTTCATCGTGATAAACTGACTGCAACGAATTTTTACGATGGCGTCGTGTTAGATCTCTGGAAGGTGGTCTACAAGCATCCGGTTTGAGGGCTGAATCAGCCTCACAAACTTCGCACTCAACTAATGTTGAGTGGGTTGAATCAGCCTCAAAGCTTGCACTCCACTAATTATGTCCCAACTATTATTCAACTGAACCGAAATAAGCGGTTATTTTACAAACTCATTCTTCTATGATTTGTTTTGAATGCCTCTTAACATTCCAAGTTATGATGATGCTTTGTCCAAGGCATTGTAGCACGTGAAAAAAAGCAAAACAAGAAAAAGGATGTGCACTGCTGGGTTGTCTACAAATGCACAGACATAACCAACAATTTCGTCTTGGATCAACAATTCAATTGATGACTATATTACTACATCTAGTCCTCAGCTAAAAATCCTCAATTTTTTTAAAAATTAATACAATATCCTTTCCTATAAGTACGAAGATGGTCATGGAGACCGATCTTCTTTGACTAAAAATCCTCAACTATATCCTTTAAACATGAAGATGGCTGAAGAGCCCAGTCTTCACTTTTAAAATTCCTCCATTAATCATTCCTATGAACACGAAGATGGCTAAGGAGTCCAGTCTTCGCTTTTAAAAGTCCTCCGTTTATCATTCCTATGAGCATGAAGATGGCTAAAGAGTCCAGTCTTCGCTTTTAAAAGTCCTCCGTTTATCATTCCTATGAACACGAAGATGGCTAAAGAGCCCAGTCTTCGCCTTTGAAAAGTCCTAAGCTAAACATAGTAAAGCCATCAATTAAATGTGTTTTCTCCGCAACTATTTAGTTGGTCTGCAAGTGCAAATGTTGATTAGTGTGCGTTGCATCACGAGCGGCGATATTTCCTTTGATGGACACGTTCATATGTTCCTTGAGTGTGACTTAATTATTGTTACAAACGTTCAATCGGAATATAAATGAAGACGTCTAACACAGTTATACATCCCTATGAATTTCTTTTTTAAGCACTCAAAGAATGATTTCACTGGGAATCGCAAATACATTTTGATCACCACATTAAGTGCAGAGGTCAAAGACCTGCTAATTATCACACATTTGTACACAAACGTTTGTAGATATCCTCATTACAATTCAATAAAGTTGTTACAAAACCTCACTGGTTACATCACTTCACAGTGTCTCAACGGATAAGAGATGAGCGTGACACAAACGACAATCCCAACTGTTCCTGCACAATCATCATATATCTGATGGCTTATATTTGCATCCTTTTTGTTTTTTTTAACCCTTGTTTTGCAAACGTGCATCAGTTGAATAGCTGGAGCTCAATAAAAAGTTTCAGGCTCGCTTTTATGGCTGAATCCTGTTTTGAGCTTGTTGACCTACACCTTCATCGTGATAAACTGACTGCAACGAATTTTTACGATGGCGTCGTGTTAGATCTCTGGAAGGTGGTCTACAAGCATCCGGTTTGAGGGCTGAATCAGCCTCACAAACTTCGCACTCAACTAATGTTGAGTGGGTTGAATCAGCCTCAAAGCTTGCACTCCACTAATTATGTCCCAACTATTATTCAACTGAACCGAAATAAGCGGTTATTTTACAAACTCATTCTTCTATGATTTGTTTTGAATGCCTCTTAACATTCCAAGTTATGATGATGCTTTGTCCAAGGCATTGTAGCACGTGAAAAAAAGCAAAACAAGAAAAAGGATGTGCACTGCTGGGTTGTCTACAAATGCACAGACATAACCAACAATTTCGTCTTGGATCAACAATTCAATTGATGACTATATTACTACATCTAGTCCTCAGCTAAAAATCCTCAATTTTTTTAAAAATTAATACAATATCCTTTCCTATAAGTACGAAGATGGTCATGGAGACCGATCTTCTTTGACTAAAAATCCTCAACTATATCCTTTAAACATGAAGATGGCTGAAGAGCCCAGTCTTCACTTTTAAAATTCCTCCATTAATCATTCCTATGAACACGAAGATGGCTAAGGAGTCCAGTCTTCGCTTTTAAAAGTCCTCCGTTTATCATTCCTATGAGCATGAAGATGGCTAAAGAGTCCAGTCTTCGCTTTTAAAAGTCCTCCGTTTATCATTCCTATGAACACGAAGATGGCTAAAGAGCCCAGTCTTCGCCTTTGAAAAGTCCTAAGCTAAACATAGTAAAGCCATCAATTAAATGTGTTTTCTCCGCAACTATTTAGTTGGTCTGCAAGTGCAAATGTTGATTAGTGTGCGTTGCATCACGAGCGGCGATATTTCCTTTGATGGACACGTTCATATGTTCCTTGAGTGTGACTTAATTATTGTTACAAACGTTCAATCGGAATATAAATGAAGACGTCTAACACAGTTATACATCCCTATGAATTTCTTTTTTAAGCACTCAAAGAATGATTTCACTGGGAATCGCAAATACATTTTGATCACCACATTAAGTGCAGAGGTCAAAGACCTGCTAATTATCACACATTTGTACACAAACGTTTGTAGATATCCTCATTACAATTCAATAAAGTTGTTACAAAACCTCACTGGTTACATCACTTCACAGTGTCTCAACGGATAAGAGATGAGCGTGACACAAACGACAATCCCAACTGTTCCTGCACAATCATCATATATCTGATGGCTTATATTTGCATCCTTTTTGTTTTTTTTAACCCTTGTTTTGCAAACGTGCATCAGTTGAATAGCTGGAGCTCAATAAAAAGTTTCAGGCTCGCTTTTATGGCTGAATCCTGTTTTGAGCTTGTTGACCTACACCTTCATCGTGATAAACTGACTGCAACGAATTTTTACGATGGCGTCGTGTTAGATCTCTGGAAGGTGGTCTACAAGCATCCGGTTTGAGGGCTGAATCAGCCTCACAAACTTCGCACTCAACTAATGTTGAGTGGGTTGAATCAGCCTCAAAGCTTGCACTCCACTAATTATGTCCCAACTATTATTCAACTGAACCGAAATAAGCGGTTATTTTACAAACTCATTCTTCTATGATTTGTTTTGAATGCCTCTTAACATTCCAAGTTATGATGATGCTTTGTCCAAGGCATTGTAGCACGTGAAAAAAAGCAAAACAAGAAAAAGGATGTGCACTGCTGGGTTGTCTACAAATGCACAGACATAACCAACAATTTCGTCTTGGATCAACAATTCAATTGATGACTATATTACTACATCTAGTCCTCAGCTAAAAATCCTCAATTTTTTTAAAAATTAATACAATATCCTTTCCTATAAGTACGAAGATGGTCATGGAGACCGATCTTCTTTGACTAAAAATCCTCAACTATATCCTTTAAACATGAAGATGGCTGAAGAGCCCAGTCTTCACTTTTAAAATTCCTCCATTAATCATTCCTATGAACACGAAGATGGCTAAGGAGTCCAGTCTTCGCTTTTAAAAGTCCTCCGTTTATCATTCCTATGAGCATGAAGATGGCTAAAGAGTCCAGTCTTCGCTTTTAAAAGTCCTCCGTTTATCATTCCTATGAACACGAAGATGGCTAAAGAGCCCAGTCTTCGCCTTTGAAAAGTCCTAAGCTAAACATAGTAAAGCCATCAATTAAATGTGTTTTCTCCGCAACTATTTAGTTGGTCTGCAAGTGCAAATGTTGATTAGTGTGCGTTGCATCACGAGCGGCGATATTTCCTTTGATGGACACGTTCATATGTTCCTTGAGTGTGACTTAATTATTGTTACAAACGTTCAATCGGAATATAAATGAAGACGTCTAGCACAGTTATACATCCCTATGAATTTCTTTTTTAAGCACTCAAAGAATGATTTCACTGGGAATCGCAAATACATTTTGATCACCACATTAAGTGCAGAGGTCAAAGACCTGCTAATTATCACACATTTGTACACAAACGTTTGTAGATATCCTCATTACAATTCAATAAAGTTGTTACAAAACCTCACTGGTTACATCACTTCACAGTGTCTCAACGGATAAGAGATGAGCGTGACACAAACGACAATCCCAACTGTTCCTGCACAATCATCATATATCTGATGGCTTATATTTGCATCCTTTTTGTTTTTTTTAACCCTTGTTTTGCAAACGTGCATCAGTTGAATAGCTGGAGCTCAATAAAAAGTTTCAGGCTCGCTTTTATGGCTGAATCCTGTTTTGAGCTTGTTGACCTACACCTTCATCGTGATAAACTGACTGCAACGAATTTTTACGATGGCGTCGTGTTAGATCTCTGGAAGGTGGTCTACAAGCATCCGGTTTGAGGGCTGAATCAGCCTCACAAACTTCGCACTCAACTAATGTTGAGTGGGTTGAATCAGCCTCAAAGCTTGCACTCCACTAATTATGTCCCAACTATTATTCAACTGAACCGAAATAAGCGGTTATTTTACAAACTCATTCTTCTATGATTTGTTTTGAATGCCTCTTAACATTCCAAGTTATGATGATGCTTTGTCCAAGGCATTGTAGCACGTGAAAAAAAGCAAAACAAGAAAAAGGATGTGCACTGCTGGGTTGTCTACAAATGCACAGACATAACCAACAATTTCGTCTTGGATCAACAATTCAATTGATGACTATATTACTACATCTAGTCCTCAGCTAAAAATCCTCAATTTTTTTAAAAATTAATACAATATCCTTTCCTATAAGTACGAAGATGGTCATGGAGACCGATCTTCTTTGACTAAAAATCCTCAACTATATCCTTTAAACATGAAGATGGCTGAAGAGCCCAGTCTTCACTTTTAAAATTCCTCCATTAATCATTCCTATGAACACGAAGATGGCTAAGGAGTCCAGTCTTCGCTTTTAAAAGTCCTCCGTTTATCATTCCTATGAGCATGAAGATGGCTAAAGAGTCCAGTCTTCGCTTTTAAAAGTCCTCCGTTTATCATTCCTATGAACACGAAGATGGCTAAAGAGCCCAGTCTTCGCCTTTGAAAAGTCCTAAGCTAAACATAGTAAAGCCATCAATTAAATGTGTTTTCTCCGCAACTATTTAGTTGGTCTGCAAGTGCAAATGTTGATTAGTGTGCGTTGCATCACGAGCGGCGATATTTCCTTTGATGGACACGTTCATATGTTCCTTGAGTGTGACTTAATTATTGTTACAAACGTTCAATCGGAATATAAATGAAGACGTCTAACACAGTTATACATCCCTATGAATTTCTTTTTTAAGCACTCAAAGAATGATTTCACTGGGAATCGCAAATACATTTTGATCACCACATTAAGTGCAGAGGTCAAAGACCTGCTAATTATCACACATTTGTACACAAACGTTTGTAGATATCCTCATTACAATTCAATAAAGTTGTTACAAAACCTCACTGGTTACATCACTTCACAGTGTCTCAACGGATAAGAGATGAGCGTGACACAAACGACAATCCCAACTGTTCCTGCACAATCATCATATATCTGATGGCTTATATTTGCATCCTTTTTGTTTTTTTTAACCCTTGTTTTGCAAACGTGCATCAGTTGAATAGCTGGAGCTCAATAAAAAGTTTCAGGCTCGCTTTTATGGCTGAATCCTGTTTTGAGCTTGTTGACCTACACCTTCATCGTGATAAACTGACTGCAACGAATTTTTACGATGGCGTCGTGTTAGATCTCTGGAAGGTGGTCTACAAGCATCCGGTTTGAGGGCTGAATCAGCCTCACAAACTTCGCACTCAACTAATGTTGAGTGGGTTGAATCAGCCTCAAAGCTTGCACTCCACTAATTATGTCCCAACTATTATTCAACTGAACCGAAATAAGCGGTTATTTTACAAACTCATTCTTCTATGATTTGTTTTGAATGCCTCTTAACATTCCAAGTTATGATGATGCTTTGTCCAAGGCATTGTAGCACGTGAAAAAAAGCAAAACAAGAAAAAGGATGTGCACTGCTGGGTTGTCTACAAATGCACAGACATAACCAACAATTTCGTCTTGGATCAACAATTCAATTGATGACTATATTACTACATCTAGTCCTCAGCTAAAAATCCTCAATTTTTTTAAAAATTAATACAATATCCTTTCCTATAAGTACGAAGATGGTCATGGAGACCGATCTTCTTTGACTAAAAATCCTCAACTATATCCTTTAAACATGAAGATGGCTGAAGAGCCCAGTCTTCACTTTTAAAATTCCTCCATTAATCATTCCTATGAACACGAAGATGGCTAAGGAGTCCAGTCTTCGCTTTTAAAAGTCCTCCGTTTATCATTCCTATGAGCATGAAGATGGCTAAAGAGTCCAGTCTTCGCTTTTAAAAGTCCTCCGTTTATCATTCCTATGAACACGAAGATGGCTAAAGAGCCCAGTCTTCGCCTTTGAAAAGTCCTAAGCTAAACATAGTAAAGCCATCAATTAAATGTGTTTTCTCCGCAACTATTTAGTTGGTCTGCAAGTGCAAATGTTGATTAGTGTGCGTTGCATCACGAGCGGCGATATTTCCTTTGATGGACACGTTCATATGTTCCTTGAGTGTGACTTAATTATTGTTACAAACGTTCAATCGGAATATAAATGAAGACGTCTAACACAGTTATACATCCCTATGAATTTCTTTTTTAAGCACTCAAAGAATGATTTCACTGGGAATCGCAAATACATTTTGATCACCACATTAAGTGCAGAGGTCAAAGACCTGCTAATTATCACACATTTGTACACAAACGTTTGTAGATATCCTCATTACAATTCAATAAAGTTGTTACAAAACCTCACTGGTTACATCACTTCACAGTGTCTCAACGGATAAGAGATGAGCGTGACACAAACGACAATCCCAACTGTTCCTGCACAATCATCATATATCTGATGGCTTATATTTGCATCCTTTTTGTTTTTTTTAACCCTTGTTTTGCAAACGTGCATCAGTTGAATAGCTGGAGCTCAATAAAAAGTTTCAGGCTCGCTTTTATGGCTGAATCCTGTTTTGAGCTTGTTGACCTACACCTTCATCGTGATAAACTGACTGCAACGAATTTTTACGATGGCGTCGTGTTAGATCTCTGGAAGGTGGTCTACAAGCATCCGGTTTGAGGGCTGAATCAGCCTCACAAACTTCGCACTCAACTAATGTTGAGTGGGTTGAATCAGCCTCAAAGCTTGCACTCCACTAATTATGTCCCAACTATTATTCAACTGAACCGAAATAAGCGGTTATTTTACAAACTCATTCTTCTATGATTTGTTTTGAATGCCTCTTAACATTCCAAGTTATGATGATGCTTTGTCCAAGGCATTGTAGCACGTGAAAAAAAGCAAAACAAGAAAAAGGATGTGCACTGCTGGGTTGTCTACAAATGCACAGACATAACCAACAATTTCGTCTTGGATCAACAATTCAATTGATGACTATATTACTACATCTAGTCCTCAGCTAAAAATCCTCAATTTTTTTAAAAATTAATACAATATCCTTTCCTATAAGTACGAAGATGGTCATGGAGACCGATCTTCTTTGACTAAAAATCCTCAACTATATCCTTTAAACATGAAGATGGCTGAAGAGCCCAGTCTTCACTTTTAAAATTCCTCCATTAATCATTCCTATGAACACGAAGATGGCTAAGGAGTCCAGTCTTCGCTTTTAAAAGTCCTCCGTTTATCATTCCTATGAGCATGAAGATGGCTAAAGAGTCCAGTCTTCGCTTTTAAAAGTCCTCCGTTTATCATTCCTATGAACACGAAGATGGCTAAAGAGCCCAGTCTTCGCCTTTGAAAAGTCCTAAGCTAAACATAGTAAAGCCATCAATTAAATGTGTTTTCTCCGCAACTATTTAGTTGGTCTGCAAGTGCAAATGTTGATTAGTGTGCGTTGCATCACGAGCGGCGATATTTCCTTTGATGGACACGTTCATATGTTCCTTGAGTGTGACTTAATTATTGTTACAAACGTTCAATCGGAATATAAATGAAGACGTCTAACACAGTTATACATCCCTATGAATTTCTTTTTTAAGCACTCAAAGAATGATTTCACTGGGAATCGCAAATACATTTTGATCACCACATTAAGTGCAGAGGTCAAAGACCTGCTAATTATCACACATTTGTACACAAACGTTTGTAGATATCCTCATTACAATTCAATAAAGTTGTTACAAAACCTCACTGGTTACATCACTTCACAGTGTCTCAACGGATAAGAGATGAGCGTGACACAAACGACAATCCCAACTGTTCCTGCACAATCATCATATATCTGATGGCTTATATTTGCATCCTTTTTGTTTTTTTTAACCCTTGTTTTGCAAACGTGCATCAGTTGAATAGCTGGAGCTCAATAAAAAGTTTCAGGCTCGCTTTTATGGCTGAATCCTGTTTTGAGCTTGTTGACCTACACCTTCATCGTGATAAACTGACTGCAACAAATTTTTACGATGGCGTCGTGTTAGATCTCTGGAAGGTGGTCTACAAGCATCCGGTTTGAGGGCTGAATCAGCCTCACAAACTTCGCACTCAACTAATGTTGAGTGGGTTGAATCAGCCTCAAAGCTTGCACTCCACTAATTATGTCCCAACTATTATTCAACTGAACCGAAATAAGCGGTTATTTTACAAACTCATTCTTCTATGATTTGTTTTGAATGCCTCTTAACATTCCAAGTTATGATGATGCTTTGTCCAAGGCATTGTAGCACGTGAAAAAAAGCAAAACAAGAAAAAGGATGTGCACTGCTGGGTTGTCTACAAATGCACAGACATAACCAACAATTTCGTCTTGGATCAACAATTCAATTGATGACTATATTACTACATCTAGTCCTCAGCTAAAAATCCTCAATTTTTTTAAAAATTAATACAATATCCTTTCCTATAAGTACGAAGATGGTCATGGAGACCGATCTTCTTTGACTAAAAATCCTCAACTATATCCTTTAAACATGAAGATGGCTGAAGAGCCCAGTCTTCACTTTTAAAATTCCTCCATTAATCATTCCTATGAACACGAAGATGGCTAAGGAGTCCAGTCTTCGCTTTTAAAAGTCCTCCGTTTATCATTCCTATGAGCATGAAGATGGCTAAAGAGTCCAGTCTTCGCTTTTAAAAGTCCTCCGTTTATCATTCCTATGAACACGAAGATGGCTAAAGAGCCCAGTCTTCGCCTTTGAAAAGTCCTAAGCTAAACATAGTAAAGCCATCAATTAAATGTGTTTTCTCCGCAACTATTTAGTTGGTCTGCAAGTGCAAATGTTGATTAGTGTGCGTTGCATCACGAGCGGCGATATTTCCTTTGATGGACACGTTCATATGTTCCTTGAGTGTGACTTAATTATTGTTACAAACGTTCAATCGGAATATAAATGAAGACGTCTAACACAGTTATACATCCCTATGAATTTCTTTTTTAAGCACTCAAAGAATGATTTCACTGGGAATCGCAAATACATTTTGATCACCACATTAAGTGCAGAGGTCAAAGACCTGCTAATTATCACACATTTGTACACAAACGTTTGTAGATATCCTCATTACAATTCAATAAAGTTGTTACAAAACCTCACTGGTTACATCACTTCACAGTGTCTCAACGGATAAGAGATGAGCGTGACACAAACGACAATCCCAACTGTTCCTGCACAATCATCATATATCTGATGGCTTATATTTGCATCCTTTTTGTTTTTTTTAACCCTTGTTTTGCAAACGTGCATCAGTTGAATAGCTGGAGCTCAATAAAAAGTTTCAGGCTCGCTTTTATGGCTGAATCCTGTTTTGAGCTTGTTGACCTACACCTTCATCGTGATAAACTGACTGCAACAAATTTTTACGATGGCGTCGTGTTAGATCTCTGGAAGGTGGTCTACAAGCATCCGGTTTGAGGGCTGAATCAGCCTCACAAACTTCGCACTCAACTAATGTTGAGTGGGTTGAATCAGCCTCAAAGCTTGCACTCCACTAATTATGTCCCAACTATTATTCAACTGAACCGAAATAAGCGGTTATTTTACAAACTCATTCTTCTATGATTTGTTTTGAATGCCTCTTAACATTCCAAGTTATGATGATGCTTTGTCCAAGGCATTGTAGCACGTGAAAAAAAGCAAAACAAGAAAAAGGATGTGCACTGCTGGGTTGTCTACAAATGCACAGACATAACCAACAATTTCGTCTTGGATCAACAATTCAATTGATGACTATATTACTACATCTAGTCCTCAGCTAAAAATCCTCAATTTTTTTAAAAATTAATACAATATCCTTTCCTATAAGTACGAAGATGGTCATGGAGACCGATCTTCTTTGACTAAAAATCCTCAACTATATCCTTTAAACATGAAGATGGCTGAAGAGCCCAGTCTTCACTTTTAAAATTCCTCCATTAATCATTCCTATGAACACGAAGATGGCTAAGGAGTCCAGTCTTCGCTTTTAAAAGTCCTCCGTTTATCATTCCTATGAGCATGAAGATGGCTAAAGAGTCCAGTCTTCGCTTTTAAAAGTCCTCCGTTTATCATTCCTATGAACACGAAGATGGCTAAAGAGCCCAGTCTTCGCCTTTGAAAAGTCCTAAGCTAAACATAGTAAAGCCATCAATTAAATGTGTTTTCTCCGCAACTATTTAGTTGGTCTGCAAGTGCAAATGTTGATTAGTGTGCGTTGCATCACGAGCGGCGATATTTCCTTTGATGGACACGTTCATATGTTCCTTGAGTGTGACTTAATTATTGTTACAAACGTTCAATCGGAATATAAATGAAGACGTCTAACACAGTTATACATCCCTATGAATTTCTTTTTTAAGCACTCAAAGAATGATTTCACTGGGAATCGCAAATACATTTTGATCACCACATTAAGTGCAGAGGTCAAAGACCTGCTAATTATCACACATTTGTACACAAACGTTTGTAGATATCCTCATTACAATTCAATAAAGTTGTTACAAAACCTCACTGGTTACATCACTTCACAGTGTCTCAACGGATAAGAGATGAGCGTGACACAAACGACAATCCCAACTGTTCCTGCACAATCATCATATATCTGATGGCTTATATTTGCATCCTTTTTGTTTTTTTTAACCCTTGTTTGCAAACGTGCATCAGTTGAATAGCTGGAGCTCAATAAAAAGTTTCAGGCTCGCTTTTATGGCTGAATCCTGTTTTGAGCTTGTTGACCTACACCTTCATCGTGATAAACTGACTGCAACGAATTTTTACGATGGCGTCGTGTTAGATCTCTGGAAGGTGGTCTACAAGCATCCGGTTTGAGGGCTGAATCAGCCTCACAAACTTCGCACTCAACTAATGTTGAGTGGGTTGAATCAGCCTCAAAGCTTGCACTCCACTAATTATGTCCCAACTATTATTCAACTGAACCGAAATAAGCGGTTATTTTACAAACTCATTCTTCTATGATTTGTTTTGAATGCCTCTTAACATTCCAAGTTATGATGATGCTTTGTCCAAGGCATTGTAGCACGTGAAAAAAAGCAAAACAAGAAAAAGGATGTGCACTGCTGGGTTGTCTACAAATGCACAGACATAACCAACAATTTCGTCTTGGATCAACAATTCAATTGATGACTATATTACTACATCTAGTCCTCAGCTAAAAATCCTCAATTTTTTTAAAAATTAATACAATATCCTTTCCTATAAGTACGAAGATGGTCATGGAGACCGATCTTCTTTGACTAAAAATCCTCAACTATATCCTTTAAACATGAAGATGGCTGAAGAGCCCAGTCTTCACTTTTAAAATTCCTCCATTAATCATTCCTATGAACACGAAGATGGCTAAGGAGTCCAGTCTTCGCTTTTAAAAGTCCTCCGTTTATCATTCCTATGAGCATGAAGATGGCTAAAGAGTCCAGTCTTCGCTTTTAAAAGTCCTCCGTTTATCATTCCTATGAACACGAAGATGGCTAAAGAGCCCAGTCTTCGCCTTTGAAAAGTCCTAAGCTAAACATAGTAAAGCCATCAATTAAATGTGTTTTCTCCGCAACTATTTAGTTGGTCTGCAAGTGCAAATGTTGATTAGTGTGCGTTGCATCACGAGCGGCGATATTTCCTTTGATGGACACGTTCATATGTTCCTTGAGTGTGACTTAATTATTGTTACAAACGTTCAATCGGAATATAAATGAAGACGTCTAACACAGTTATACATCCCTATGAATTTCTTTTTTAAGCACTCAAAGAATGATTTCACTGGGAATCGCAAATACATTTTGATCACCACATTAAGTGCAGAGGTCAAAGACCTGCTAATTATCACACATTTGTACACAAACGTTTGTAGATATCCTCATTACAATTCAATAAAGTTGTTACAAAACCTCACTGGTTACATCACTTCACAGTGTCTCAACGGATAAGAGATGAGCGTGACACAAACGACAATCCCAACTGTTCCTGCACAATCATCATATATCTGATGGCTTATATTTGCATCCTTTTTGTTTTTTTTAACCCTTGTTTTGCAAACGTGCATCAGTTGAATAGCTGGAGCTCAATAAAAAGTTTCAGGCTCGCTTTTATGGCTGAATCCTGTTTTGAGCTTGTTGACCTACACCTTCATCGTGATAAACTGACTGCAACGAATTTTTACGATGGCGTCGTGTTAGATCTCTGGAAGGTGGTCTACAAGCATCCGGTTTGAGGGCTGAATCAGCCTCACAAACTTCGCACTCAACTAATGTTGAGTGGGTTGAATCAGCCTCAAAGCTTGCACTCCACTAATTATGTCCCAACTATTATTCAACTGAACCGAAATAAGCGGTTATTTTACAAACTCATTCTTCTATGATTTGTTTTGAATGCCTCTTAACATTCCAAGTTATGATGATGCTTTGTCCAAGGCATTGTAGCACGTGAAAAAAAGCAAAACAAGAAAAAGGATGTGCACTGCTGGGTTGTCTACAAATGCACAGACATAACCAACAATTTCGTCTTGGATCAACAATTCAATTGATGACTATATTACTACATCTAGTCCTCAGCTAAAAATCCTCAATTTTTTTAAAAATTAATACAATATCCTTTCCTATAAGTACGAAGATGGTCATGGAGACCGATCTTCTTTGACTAAAAATCCTCAACTATATCCTTTAAACATGAAGATGGCTGAAGAGCCCAGTCTTCACTTTTAAAATTCCTCCATTAATCATTCCTATGAACACGAAGATGGCTAAGGAGTCCAGTCTTCGCTTTTAAAAGTCCTCCGTTTATCATTCCTATGAGCATGAAGATGGCTAAAGAGTCCAGTCTTCGCTTTTAAAAGTCCTCCGTTTATCATTCCTATGAACACGAAGATGGCTAAAGAGCCCAGTCTTCGCCTTTGAAAAGTCCTAAGCTAAACATAGTAAAGCCATCAATTAAATGTGTTTTCTCCGCAACTATTTAGTTGGTCTGCAAGTGCAAATGTTGATTAGTGTGCGTTGCATCACGAGCGGCGATATTTCCTTTGATGGACACGTTCATATGTTCCTTGAGTGTGACTTAATTATTGTTACAAACGTTCAATCGGAATATAAATGAAGACGTCTAACACAGTTATACATCCCTATGAATTTCTTTTTTAAGCACTCAAAGAATGATTTCACTGGGAATCGCAAATACATTTTGATCACCACATTAAGTGCAGAGGTCAAAGACCTGCTAATTATCACACATTTGTACACAAACGTTTGTAGATATCCTCATTACAATTCAATAAAGTTGTTACAAAACCTCACTGGTTACATCACTTCACAGTGTCTCAACGGATAAGAGATGAGCGTGACACAAACGACAATCCCAACTGTTCCTGCACAATCATCATATATCTGATGGCTTATATTTGCATCCTTTTTGTTTTTTTTAACCCTTGTTTTGCAAACGTGCATCAGTTGAATAGCTGGAGCTCAATAAAAAGTTTCAGGCTCGCTTTTATGGCTGAATCCTGTTTTGAGCTTGTTGACCTACACCTTCATCGTGATAAACTGACTGCAACGAATTTTTACGATGGCGTCGTGTTAGATCTCTGGAAGGTGGTCTACAAGCATCCGGTTTGAGGGCTGAATCAGCCTCACAAACTTCGCACTCAACTAATGTTGAGTGGGTTGAATCAGCCTCAAAGCTTGCACTCCACTAATTATGTCCCAACTATTATTCAACTGAACCGAAATAAGCGGTTATTTTACAAACTCATTCTTCTATGATTTGTTTTGAATGCCTCTTAACATTCCAAGTTATGATGATGCTTTGTCCAAGGCATTGTAGCACGTGAAAAAAAGCAAAACAAGAAAAAGGATGTGCACTGCTGGGTTGTCTACAAATGCACAGACATAACCAACAATTTCGTCTTGGATCAACAATTCAATTGATGACTATATTACTACATCTAGTCCTCAGCTAAAAATCCTCAATTTTTTTAAAAATTAATACAATATCCTTTCCTATAAGTACGAAGATGGTCATGGAGACCGATCTTCTTTGACTAAAAATCCTCAACTATATCCTTTAAACATGAAGATGGCTGAAGAGCCCAGTCTTCACTTTTAAAATTCCTCCATTAATCATTCCTATGAACACGAAGATGGCTAAGGAGTCCAGTCTTCGCTTTTAAAAGTCCTCCGTTTATCATTCCTATGAGCATGAAGATGGCTAAAGAGTCCAGTCTTCGCTTTTAAAAGTCCTCCGTTTATCATTCCTATGAACACGAAGATGGCTAAAGAGCCCAGTCTTCGCCTTTGAAAAGTCCTAAGCTAAACATAGTAAAGCCATCAATTAAATGTGTTTTCTCCGCAACTATTTAGTTGGTCTGCAAGTGCAAATGTTGATTAGTGTGCGTTGCATCACGAGCGGCGATATTTCCTTTGATGGACACGTTCATATGTTCCTTGAGTGTGACTTAATTATTGTTACAAACGTTCAATCGGAATATAAATGAAGACGTCTAACACAGTTATACATCCCTATGAATTTCTTTTTTAAGCACTCAAAGAATGATTTCACTGGGAATCGCAAATACATTTTGATCACCACATTAAGTGCAGAGGTCAAAGACCTGCTAATTATCACACATTTGTACACAAACGTTTGTAGATATCCTCATTACAATTCAATAAAGTTGTTACAAAACCTCACTGGTTACATCACTTCACAGTGTCTCAACGGATAAGAGATGAGCGTGACACAAACGACAATCCCAACTGTTCCTGCACAATCATCATATATCTGATGGCTTATATTTGCATCCTTTTTGTTTTTTTTAACCCTTGTTTTGCAAACGTGCATCAGTTGAATAGCTGGAGCTCAATAAAAAGTTTCAGGCTCGCTTTTATGGCTGAATCCTGTTTTGAGCTTGTTGACCTACACCTTCATCGTGATAAACTGACTGCAACGAATTTTTACGATGGCGTCGTGTTAGATCTCTGGAAGGTGGTCTACAAGCATCCGGTTTGAGGGCTGAATCAGCCTCACAAACTTCGCACTCAACTAATGTTGAGTGGGTTGAATCAGCCTCAAAGCTTGCACTCCACTAATTATGTCCCAACTATTATTCAACTGAACCGAAATAAGCGGTTATTTTACAAACTCATTCTTCTATGATTTGTTTTGAATGCCTCTTAACATTCCAAGTTATGATGATGCTTTGTCCAAGGCATTGTAGCACGTGAAAAAAAGCAAAACAAGAAAAAGGATGTGCACTGCTGGGTTGTCTACAAATGCACAGACATAACCAACAATTTCGTCTTGGATCAACAATTCAATTGATGACTATATTACTACATCTAGTCCTCAGCTAAAAATCCTCAATTTTTTTAAAAATTAATACAATATCCTTTCCTATAAGTACGAAGATGGTCATGGAGACCGATCTTCTTTGACTAAAAATCCTCAACTATATCCTTTAAACATGAAGATGGCTGAAGAGCCCAGTCTTCACTTTTAAAATTCCTCCATTAATCATTCCTATGAACACGAAGATGGCTAAGGAGTCCAGTCTTCGCTTTTAAAAGTCCTCCGTTTATCATTCCTATGAGCATGAAGATGGCTAAAGAGTCCAGTCTTCGCTTTTAAAAGTCCTCCGTTTATCATTCCTATGAACACGAAGATGGCTAAAGAGCCCAGTCTTCGCCTTTGAAAAGTCCTAAGCTAAACATAGTAAAGCCATCAATTAAATGTGTTTTCTCCGCAACTATTTAGTTGGTCTGCAAGTGCAAATGTTGATTAGTGTGCGTTGCATCACGAGCGGCGATATTTCCTTTGATGGACACGTTCATATGTTCCTTGAGTGTGACTTAATTATTGTTACAAACGTTCAATCGGAATATAAATGAAGACGTCTAACACAGTTATACATCCCTATGAATTTCTTTTTTAAGCACTCAAAGAATGATTTCACTGGGAATCGCAAATACATTTTGATCACCACATTAAGTGCAGAGGTCAAAGACCTGCTAATTATCACACATTTGTACACAAACGTTTGTAGATATCCTCATTACAATTCAATAAAGTTGTTACAAAACCTCACTGGTTACATCACTTCACAGTGTCTCAATGGATAAGAGATGAGCGTGACACAAACGACAATCCCAACTGTTCCTGCACAATCATCATATATCTGATGGCTTATATTTGCATCCTTTTTGTTTTTTTTAACCCTTGTTTTGCAAACGTGCATCAGTTGAATAGCTGGAGCTCAATAAAAAGTTTCAGGCTCGCTTTTATGGCTGAATCCTGTTTTGAGCTTGTTGACCTACACCTTCATCGTGATAAACTGACTGCAACGAATTTTTACGATAGCGTCGTGTTAGATCTCTGGAAGGTGGTCTACAAGCATCCGGTTTGAGGGCTGAATCAGCCTCACAAACTTCGCACTCAACTAATGTTGAGTGGGTTGAATCAGCCTCAAAGCTTGCACTCTACTAATTATGTCCCAACTATTATTCAACTGAACCGAAATAAGCGGTTATTTTACAAACTCATTCTTCTATGATTTGTTTTGAATGCCTCTTAACATTCCAAGTTATGATGATGCTTTGTCCAAGGCATTGTAGCACGTGAAAAAAAGCAAAACAAGAAAAAGGATGTGCACTGCTGGGTTGTCTACAAATGCACAGACATAACCAACAATTTCGTCTTGGATCAACAATTCAATTGATGACTATATTACTACATCTAGTCCTCAGCTAAAAATCCTCAATTTTTTTAAAAATTAATACAATATCCTTTCCTATAAGTACGAAGATGGTCATGGAGACCGATCTTCTTTGACTAAAAATCCTCAACTATATCCTTTAAACATGAAGATGGCTGAAGAGCCCAGTCTTCACTTTTAAAATTCCTCCATTAATCATTCCTATGAACACGAAGATGGCTAAGGAGTCCAGTCTTCGCTTTTAAAAGTCCTCCGTTTATCATTCCTATGAGCATGAAGATGGCTAAAGAGTCCAGTCTTCGCTTTTAAAAGTCCTCCGTTTATCATTCCTATGAACACGAAGATGGCTAAAGAGCCCAGTCTTCGCCTTTGAAAAGTCCTAGGCTAAACATAGTAAAGCCATCAATTAAATGTGTTTTCTCCGCAACTATTTAGTTGGTCTGCAAGTGCAAATGTTGATTAGTGTGCGTTGCATCACGAGCGGCGATATTTCCTTTGATGGACACGTTCATATGTTCCTTGAGTGTGACTTAATTATTGTTACAAACGTTCAATCGGAATATAAATGAAGACGTCTAACACAGTTATACATCCCTATGAATTTCTTTTTTAAGCACTCAAAGAATGATTTCACTGGGAATCGCAAATACATTTTGATCACCACATTAAGTGCAGAGGTCAAAGACCTGCTAATTATCACACATTTGTACACAAACGTTTGTAGATATCCTCATTACAATTCAATAAAGTTGTTACAAAACCTCACTGGTTACATCACTTCACAGTGTCTCAACGGATAAGAGATGAGCGTGACACAAACGACAATCCCAACTGTTCCTGCACAATCATCATATATCTGATGGCTTATATTTGCATCCTTTTTGTTTTTTTTAACCCTTGTTTTGCAAACGTGCATCAGTTGAATAGCTGGAGCTCAATAAAAAGTTTCAGGCTCGCTTTTATGGCTGAATCCTGTTTTGAGCTTGTTGACCTACACCTTCATCGTGATAAACTGACTGCAACGAATTTTTACGATGGCGTCGTGTTAGATCTCTGGAAGGTGGTCTACAAGCATCCGGTTTGAGGGCTGAATCAGCCTCACAAACTTCGCACTCAACTAATGTTGAGTGGGTTGAATCAGCCTCAAAGCTTGCACTCCACTAATTATGTCCCAACTATTATTCAACTGAACCGAAATAAGCGGTTATTTTACAAACTCATTCTTCTATGATTTGTTTTGAATGCCTCTTAACATTCCAAGTTATGATGATGCTTTGTCCAAGGCATTGTAGCACGTGAAAAAAAGCAAAACAAGAAAAAGGATGTGCACTGCTGGGTTGTCTACAAATGCACAGACATAACCAACAATTTCGTCTTGGATCAACAATTCAATTGATGACTATATTACTACATCTAGTCCTCAGCTAAAAATCCTCAATTTTTTTAAAAATTAATACAATATCCTTTCCTATAAGTACGAAGATGGTCATGGAGACCGATCTTCTTTGACTAAAAATCCTCAACTATATCCTTTAAACATGAAGATGGCTGAAGAGCCCAGTCTTCACTTTTAAAATTCCTCCATTAATCATTCCTATGAACACGAAGATGGCTAAGGAGTCCAGTCTTCGCTTTTAAAAGTCCTCCGTTTATCATTCCTATGAGCATGAAGATGGCTAAAGAGTCCAGTCTTCGCTTTTAAAAGTCCTCCGTTTATCATTCCTATGAACACGAAGATGGCTAAAGAGCCCAGTCTTCGCCTTTGAAAAGTCCTAGGCTAAACATAGTAAAGCCATCAATTAAATGTGTTTTCTCCGCAACTATTTAGTTGGTCTGCAAGTGCAAATGTTGATTAGTGTGCGTTGCATCACGAGCGGCGATATTTCCTTTGATGGACACGTTCATATGTTCCTTGAGTGTGACTTAATTATTGTTACAAACGTTCAATCGGAATATAAATGAAGACGTCTAACACAGTTATACATCCCTATGAATTTCTTTTTTAAGCACTCAAAGAATGATTTCACTGGGAATCGCAAATACATTTTGATCACCACATTAAGTGCAGAGGTCAAAGACCTGCTAATTATCACACATTTGTACACAAACGTTTGTAGATATCCTCATTACAATTCAATAAAGTTGTTACAAAACCTCACTGGTTACATCACTTCACAGTGTCTCAATGGATAAGAGATGAGCGTGACACAAACGACAATCCCAACTGTTCCTGCACAATCATCATATATCTGATGGCTTATATTTGCATCCTTTTTGTTTTTTTTAACCCTTGTTTTGCAAACGTGCATCAGTTGAATAGCTGGAGCTCAATAAAAAGTTTCAGGCTCGCTTTTATGGCTGAATCCTGTTTTGAGCTTGTTGACCTACACCTTCATCGTGATAAACTGACTGCAACGAATTTTTACGATAGCGTCGTGTTAGATCTCTGGAAGGTGGTCTACAAGCATCCGGTTTGAGGGCTGAATCAGCCTCACAAACTTCGCACTCAACTAATGTTGAGTGGGTTGAATCAGCCTCAAAGCTTGCACTCTACTAATTATGTCCCAACTATTATTCAACTGAACCGAAATAAGCGGTTATTTTACAAACTCATTCTTCTATGATTTGTTTTGAATGCCTCTTAACATTCCAAGTTATGATGATGCTTTGTCCAAGGCATTGTAGCACGTGAAAAAAAGCAAAACAAGAAAAAGGATGTGCACTGCTGGGTTGTCTACAAATGCACAGACATAACCAACAATTTCGTCTTGGATCAACAATTCAATTGATGACTATATTACTACATCTAGTCCTCAGCTAAAAATCCTCAATTTTTTTAAAAATTAATACAATATCCTTTCCTATAAGTACGAAGATGGTCATGGAGACCGATCTTCTTTGACTAAAAATCCTCAACTATATCCTTTAAACATGAAGATGGCTGAAGAGCCCAGTCTTCACTTTTAAAATTCCTCCATTAATCATTCCTATGAACACGAAGATGGCTAAGGAGTCCAGTCTTCGCTTTTAAAAGTCCTCCGTTTATCATTCCTATGAGCATGAAGATGGCTAAAGAGTCCAGTCTTCGCTTTTAAAAGTCCTCCGTTTATCATTCCTATGAACACGAAGATGGCTAAAGAGCCCAGTCTTCGCCTTTGAAAAGTCCTAGGCTAAACATAGTAAAGCCATCAATTAAATGTGTTTTCTCCGCAACTATTTAGTTGGTCTGCAAGTGCAAATGTTGATTAGTGTGCGTTGCATCACGAGCGGCGATATTTCCTTTGATGGACACGTTCATATGTTCCTTGAGTGTGACTTAATTATTGTTACAAACGTTCAATCGGAATATAAATGAAGACGTCTAACACAGTTATACATCCCTATGAATTTCTTTTTTAAGCACTCAAAGAATGATTTCACTGGGAATCGCAAATACATTTTGATCACCACATTAAGTGCAGAGGTCAAAGACCTGCTAATTATCACACATTTGTACACAAACGTTTGTAGATATCCTCATTACAATTCAATAAAGTTGTTACAAAACCTCACTGGTTACATCACTTCACAGTGTCTCAACGGATAAGAGATGAGCGTGACACAAACGACAATCCCAACTGTTCCTGCACAATCATCATATATCTGATGGCTTATATTTGCATCCTTTTTGTTTTTTTTAACCCTTGTTTTGCAAACGTGCATCAGTTGAATAGCTGGAGCTCAATAAAAAGTTTCAGGCTCGCTTTTATGGCTGAATCCTGTTTTGAGCTTGTTGACCTACACCTTCATCGTGATAAACTGACTGCAACGAATTTTTACGATGGCGTCGTGTTAGATCTCTGGAAGGTGGTCTACAAGCATCCGGTTTGAGGGCTGAATCAGCCTCACAAACTTCGCACTCAACTAATGTTGAGTGGGTTGAATCAGCCTCAAAGCTTGCACTCCACTAATTATGTCCCAACTATTATTCAACTGAACCGAAATAAGCGGTTATTTTACAAACTCATTCTTCTATGATTTGTTTTGAATGCCTCTTAACATTCCAAGTTATGATGATGCTTTGTCCAAGGCATTGTAGCACGTGAAAAAAAGCAAAACAAGAAAAAGGATGTGCACTGCTGGGTTGTCTACAAATGCACAGACATAACCAACAATTTCGTCTTGGATCAACAATTCAATTGATGACTATATTACTACATCTAGTCCTCAGCTAAAAATCCTCAATTTTTTTAAAAATTAATACAATATCCTTTCCTATAAGTACGAAGATGGTCATGGAGACCGATCTTCTATGACTAAAAATCCTCAACTATATCCTTTAAACATGAAGATGGCTGAAGAGCCCAGTCTTCACTTTTAAAATTCCTCCATTAATCATTCCTATGAACACGAAGATGGCTAAGGAGTCCAGTCTTCGCTTTTAAAAGTCCTCCGTTTATCATTCCTATGAGCATGAAGATGGCTAAAGAGTCCAGTCTTCGCTTTTAAAAGTCCTCCGTTTATCATTCCTATGAACACGAAGATGGCTAAAGAGCCCAGTCTTCGCCTTTGAAAAGTCCTAGGCTAAACATAGTAAAGCCATCAATTAAATGTGTTTTCTCCGCAACTATTTAGTTGGTCTGCAAGTGCAAATGTTGATTAGTGTGCGTTGCATCACGAGCGGCGATATTTCCTTTGATGGACACGTTCATATGTTCCTTGAGTGTGACTTAATTATTGTTACAAACGTTCAATCGGAATATAAATGAAGACGTCTAACACAGTTATACATCCCTATGAATTTCTTTTTTAAGCACTCAAAGAATGATTTCACTGGGAATCGCAAATACATTTTGATCACCACATTAAGTGCAGAGGTCAAAGACCTGCTAATTATCACACATTTGTACACAAACGTTTGTAGATATCCTCATTACAATTCAATAAAGTTGTTACAAAACCTCACTGGTTACATCACTTCACAGTGTCTCAATGGATAAGAGATGAGCGTGACACAAACGACAATCCCAACTGTTCCTGCACAATCATCATATATCTGATGGCTTATATTTGCATCCTTTTTGTTTTTTTTAACCCTTGTTTTGCAAACGTGCATCAGTTGAATAGCTGGAGCTCAATAAAAAGTTTCAGGCTCGCTTTTATGGCTGAATCCTGTTTTGAGCTTGTTGACCTACACCTTCATCGTGATAAACTGACTGCAACGAATTTTTACGATGGCGTCGTGTTAGATCTCTGGAAGGTGGTCTACAAGCATCCGGTTTGAGGGCTGAATCAGCCTCACAAACTTCGCACTCAACTAATGTTGAGTGGGTTGAATCAGCCTCAAAGCTTGCACTCCACTAATTATGTCCCAACTATTATTCAACTGAACCGAAATAAGCGGTTATTTTACAAACTCATTCTTCTATGATTTGTTTTGAATGCCTCTTAACATTCCAAGTTATGATGATGCTTTGTCCAAGGCATTGTAGCACGTGAAAAAAAGCAAAACAAGAAAAAGGATGTGCACTGCTGGGTTGTCTACAAATGCACAGACATAACCAACAATTTCGTCTTGGATCAACAATTCAATTGATGACTATATTACTACATCTAGTCCTCAGCTAAAAATCCTCAATTTTTTTAAAAATTAATACAATATCCTTTCCTATAAGTACGAAGATGGTCATGGAGACCGATCTTCTTTGACTAAAAATCCTCAACTATATCCTTTAAACATGAAGATGGCTGAAGAGCCCAGTCTTCACTTTTAAAATTCCTCCATTAATCATTCCTATGAACACGAAGATGGCTAAGGAGTCCAGTCTTCGCTTTTAAAAGTCCTCCGTTTATCATTCCTATGAACATGAAGATGGCTAAAGAGTCCAGTCTTCGCTTTTAAAAGTCCTCCGTTTATCATTCCTATGAACACGAAGATGGCTAAAGAGCCCAGTCTTCGCCTTTGAAAAGTCCTAAGCTAAACATAGTAATGTCATCAATTAAATGTGTTTTCTCCGCAACTATTTAGTTGGTCTGCAAGTGCAAATGTTGATTAGTGTGCGTTGCATCACGAGCGGCGATATTTCCTTTGATGGACACGTTCATATGTTCCTTGAGTGTGACTTAATTATTGTTACAAACGTTCAATCGGAATATAAATGAAGACGTCTAACACAGTTATACATCCCTATGAATTTCTTTTTTAAGCACTCAAAGAATGATTTCACTGGGAATCGCAAATACATTTTGATCACCACATTAAGTGCAGAGGTCAAAGACCTGCTAATTATCACACATTTGTACACAAACGTTTGTAGATATCCTCATTACAATTCAATAAAGTTGTTACAAAACCTCACTGGTTACATCACTTCACAGTGTCTCAATGGATAAGAGATGAGCGTGACACAAACGACAATCCCAACTGTTCCTGCACAATCATCATATATCTGATGGCTTATATTTGCATCCTTTTTGTTTTTTTTTAACCCTTGTTTTGCAAACGTGCATCAGTTGAATAGCTGGAGCTCAATAAAAAGTTTCAGGCTCGCTTTTATGGCTGAATCCTGTTTTGAGCTTGTTGACCTACACCTTCATCGTGATAAACTGACTGCAACGAATTTTTACGATGGCGTCGTGTTAGATCTCTGGAAGGTGGTCTACAAGCATCCGGTTTGAGGGCTGAATCAGCCTCACAAACTTCGCACTCAACTAATGTTGAGTGGGTTGAATCAGCCTCAAAGCTTGCACTCCACTAATTATGTCCCAACTATTATTCAACTGAACCGAAATAAGCGGTTATTTTACAAACTCATTCTTCTATGATTTGTTTTGAATGCCTCTTAACATTCCAAGTTATGATGATGCTTTGTCCAAGGCATTGTAGCACGTGAAAAAAAGCAAAACAAGAAAAAGGATGTGCACTGCTGGGTTGTCTACAAATGCACAGACATAACCAACAATTTCGTCTTGGATCAACAATTCAATTGATGACTATATTACTACATCTAGTCCTCAGCTAAAAATCCTCAATTTTTTTAAAAATTAATACAATATCCTTTCCTATAAGTACGAAGATGGTCATGGAGACCGATCTTCTTTGACTAAAAATCCTCAACTATATCCTTTAAACATGAAGATGGCTGAAGAGCCCAGTCTTCACTTTTAAAATTCCTCCATTAATCATTCCTATGAACACGAAGATGGCTAAGGAGTCCAGTCTTCGCTTTTAAAAGTCCTCCGTTTATCATTCCTATGAACATGAAGATGGCTAAAGAGTCCAGTCTTCGCTTTTAAAAGTCCTCCGTTTATCATTCCTATGAACACGAAGATGGCTAAAGAGCCCAGTCTTCGCCTTTGAAAAGTCCTAAGCTAAACATAGTAATGTCATCAATTAAATGTGTTTTCTCCGCAACTATTTAGTTGGTCTGCAAGTGCAAATGTTGATTAGTGTGCGTTGCATCACGAGCGGCGATATTTCCTTTGATGGACACGTTCATATGTTCCTTGAGTGTGACTTAATTATTGTTACAAACGTTCAATCGGAATATAAATGAAGACGTCTAACACAGTTATACATCCCTATGAATTTCTTTTTTAAGCACTCAAAGAATGATTTCACTGGGAATCGCAAATACATTTTGATCACCACATTAAGTGCAGAGGTCAAAGACCTGCTAATTATCACACATTTGTACACAAACGTTTGTAGATATCCTCATTACAATTCAATAAAGTTGTTACAAAACCTCACTGGTTACATCACTTCACAGTGTCTCAATGGATAAGAGATGAGCGTGACACAAACGACAATCCCAACTGTTCCTGCACAATCATCATATATCTGATGGCTTATATTTGCATCCTTTTTGTTTTTTTTAACCCTTGTTTTGCAAACGTGCATCAGTTGAATAGCTGGAGCTCAATAAAAAGTTTCAGGCTCGCTTTTATGGCTGAATCCTGTTTTGAGCTTGTTGACCTACACCTTCATCGTGATAAACTGACTGCAACGAATTTTTACGATGGCGTCGTGTTAGATCTCTGGAAGGTGGTCTACAAGCATCCGGTTTGAGGGCTGAATCAGCCTCACAAACTTCGCACTCAACTAATGTTGAGTGGGTTGAATCAGCCTCAAAGCTTGCACTCCACTAATTATGTCCCAACTATTATTCAACTGAACCGAAATAAGCGGTTATTTTACAAACTCATTCTTCTATGATTTGTTTTGAATGCCTCTTAACATTCCAAGTTATGATGATGCTTTGTCCAAGGCATTGTAGCACGTGAAAAAAAGCAAAACAAGAAAAAGGATGTGCACTGCTGGGTTGTCTACAAATGCACAGACATAACCAACAATTTCGTCTTGGATCAACAATTCAATTGATGACTATATTACTACATCTAGTCCTCAGCTAAAAATCCTCAATTTTTTTTAAAATTAATACAATATCCTTTCCTATAAGTACGAAGATGGTCATGGAGACCGATCTTCTTTGACTAAAAATCCTCAACTATATCCTTTAAACATGAAGATGGCTGAAGAGCCCAGTCTTCACTTTTAAAATTCCTCCATTAATCATTCCTATGAACACGAAGATGGCTAAGGAGTCCAGTCTTCGCTTTTAAAAGTCCTCCGTTTATCATTCCTATGAACATGAAGATGGCTAAAGAGTCCAGTCTTCGCTTTTAAAAGTCCTCCGTTTATCATTCCTATGAACACGAAGATGGCTAAAGAGCCCAGTCTTCGCCTTTGAAAAGTCCTAAGCTAAACATAGTAATGTCATCAATTAAATGTGTTTTCTCCGCAACTATTTAGTTGGTCTGCAAGTGCAAATGTTGATTAGTGTGCGTTGCATCACGAGCGGCGATATTTCCTTTGATGGACACGTTCATATGTTCCTTGAGTGTGACTTAATTATTGTTACAAACGTTCAATCGGAATATAAATGAAGACGTCTAACACAGTTATACATCCCTATGAATTTCTTTTTTAAGCACTCAAAGAATGATTTCACTGGGAATCGCAAATACATTTTGATCACCACATTAAGTGCAGAGGTCAAAGACCTGCTAATTATCACACATTTGTACACAAACGTTTGTAGATATCCTCATTACAATTCAATAAAGTTGTTACAAAACCTCACTGGTTACATCACTTCACAGTGTCTCAATGGATAAGAGATGAGCGTGACACAAACGACAATCCCAACTGTTCCTGCACAATCATCATATATCTGATGGCTTATATTTGCATCCTTTTTGTTTTTTTTAACCCTTGTTTTGCAAACGTGCATCAGTTGAATAGCTGGAGCTCAATAAAAAGTTTCAGGCTCGCTTTTATGGCTGAATCCTGTTTTGAGCTTGTTGACCTACACCTTCATCGTGATAAACTGACTGCAACGAATTTTTACGATGGCGTCGTGTTAGATCTCTGGAAGGTGGTCTACAAGCATCCGGTTTGAGGGCTGAATCAGCCTCACAAACTTCGCACTCAACTAATGTTGAGTGGGTTGAATCAGCCTCAAAGCTTGCACTCCACTAATTATGTCCCAACTATTATTCAACTGAACCGAAATAAGCGGTTATTTTACAAACTCATTCTTCTATGATTTGTTTTGAATGCCTCTTAACATTCCAAGTTATGATGATGCTTTGTCCAAGGCATTGTAGCACGTGAAAAAAAGCAAAACAAGAAAAAGGATGTGCACTGCTGGGTTGTCTACAAATGCACAGACATAACCAACAATTTCGTCTTGGATCAACAATTCAATTGATGACTATATTACTACATCTAGTCCTCAGCTAAAAATCCTCAATTTTTTTAAAAATTAATACAATATCCTTTCCTATAAGTACGAAGATGGTCATGGAGACCGATCTTCTTTGACTAAAAATCCTCAACTATATCCTTTAAACATGAAGATGGCTGAAGAGCCCAGTCTTCACTTTTAAAATTCCTCCATTAATCATTCCTATGAACACGAAGATGGCTAAGGAGTCCAGTCTTCGCTTTTAAAAGTCCTCCGTTTATCATTCCTATGAACATGAAGATGGCTAAAGAGTCCAGTCTTCGCTTTTAAAAGTCCTCCGTTTATCATTCCTATGAATACGAAGATGGCTAAAGAGCCCAGTCTTCGCCTTTGAAAAGTCCTAAGCTAAACATAGTAATGTCATCAATTAAATGTGTTTTCTCCGCAACTATTTAGTTGGTCTGCAAGTGCAAATGTTGATTAGTGTGCGTTGCATCACGAGCGGCGATATTTCCTTTGATGGACACGTTCATATGTTCCTTGAGTGTGACTTAATTATTGTTACAAACGTTCAATCGGAATATAAATGAAGACGTCTAACACAGTTATACATCCCTATGAATTTCTTTTTTAAGCACTCAAAGAATGATTTCACTGGGAATCGCAAATACATTTTGATCACCACATTAAGTGCAGAGGTCAAAGACCTGCTAATTATCACACATTTGTACACAAACGTTTGTAGATATCCTCATTACAATTCAATAAAGTTGTTACAAAACCTCACTGGTTACATCACTTCACAGTGTCTCAATGGATAAGAGATGAGCGTGACACAAACGACAATCCCAACTGTTCCTGCACAATCATCATATATCTGATGGCTTATATTTGCATCCTTTTTGTTTTTTTTAACCCTTGTTTTGCAAACGTGCATCAGTTGAATAGCTGGAGCTCAATAAAAAGTTTCAGGCTCGCTTTTATGGCTGAATCCTGTTTTGAGCTTGTTGACCTACACCTTCATCGTGATAAACTGACTGCAACGAATTTTTACGATGGCGTCGTGTTAGATCTCTGGAAGGTGGTCTACAAGCATCCGGTTTGAGGGCTGAATCAGCCTCACAAACTTCGCACTCAACTAATGTTGAGTGGGTTGAATCAGCCTCAAAGCTTGCACTCCACTAATTATGTCCCAACTATTATTCAACTGAACCGAAATAAGCGGTTATTTTACAAACTCATTCTTCTATGATTTGTTTTGAATGCCTCTTAACATTCCAAGTTATGATGATGCTTTGTCCAAGGCATTGTAGCACGTGAAAAAAAGCAAAACAAGAAAAAGGATGTGCACTGCTGGGTTGTCTACAAATGCACAGACATAACCAACAATTTCGTCTTGGATCAACAATTCAATTGATGACTATATTACTACATCTAGTCCTCAGCTAAAAATCCTCAATTTTTTTTAAAATTAATACAATATCCTTTCCTATAAGTACGAAGATGGTCATGGAGACCGATCTTCTTTGACTAAAAATCCTCAACTATATCCTTTAAACATGAAGATGGCTGAAGAGCCCAGTCTTCACTTTTAAAATTCCTCCATTAATCATTCCTATGAACACGAAGATGGCTAAGGAGTCCAGTCTTCGCTTTTAAAAGTCCTCCGTTTATCATTCCTATGAACATGAAGATGGCTAAAGAGTCCAGTCTTCGCTTTTAAAAGTCCTCCGTTTATCATTCCTATGAACACGAAGATGGCTAAAGAGCCCAGTCTTCGCCTTTGAAAAGTCCTAAGCTAAACATAGTAAAGCCATCAATTAAATGTGTTTTCTCCGCAACTATTTAGTTGGTCTGCAAGTGCAAATGTTGATTAGTGTGCGTTGCATCACGAGCGGCGATATTTCCTTTGATGGACACGTTCATATGTTCCTTGAGTGTGACTTAATTATTGTTACAAACGTTCAATCGGAATATAAATGAAGACGTCTAACACAGTTATACATCCCTATGAATTTCTTTTTTAAGCACTCAAAGAATGATTTCACTGGGAATCGCAAATACATTTTGATCACCACATTAAGTGCAGAGGTCAAAGACCTGCTAATTATCACACATTTGTACACAAACGTTTGTAGATATCCTCATTACAATTCAATAAAGTTGTTACAAAACCTCACTGGTTACATCACTTCACAGTGTCTCAATGGATAAGAGATGAGCGTGACACAAACGACAATCCCAACTGTTCCTGCACAATCATCATATATCTGATGGCTTATATTTGCATCCTTTTTGTTTTTTTTAACCCTTGTTTTGCAAACGTGCATCAGTTGAATAGCTGGAGCTCAATAAAAAGTTTCAGGCTCGCTTTTATGGCTGAATCCTGTTTTGAGCTTGTTGACCTACACCTTCATCGTGATAAACTGACTGCAACGAATTTTTACGATGGCGTCGTGTTAGATCTCTGGAAGGTGGTCTACAAGCATCCGGTTTGAGGGCTGAATCAGCCTCACAAACTTCGCACTCAACTAATGTTGAGTGGGTTGAATCAGCCTCAAAGCTTGCACTCCACTAATTATGTCCCAACTATTATTCAACTGAACCGAAATAAGCGGTTATTTTACAAACTCATTCTTCTATGATTTGTTTTGAATGCCTCTTAACATTCCAAGTTATGATGATGCTTTGTCCAAGGCATTGTAGCACGTGAAAAAAAGCAAAACAAGAAAAAGGATGTGCACTGCTGGGTTGTCTACAAATGCACAGACATAACCAACAATTTCGTCTTGGATCAACAATTCAATTGATGACTATATTACTACATCTAGTCCTCAGCTAAAAATCCTCAATTTTTTTAAAAATTAATACAATATCCTTTCCTATAAGTACGAAGATGGTCATGGAGACCGATCTTCTTTGACTAAAAATCCTCAACTATATCCTTTAAACATGAAGATGGCTGAAGAGCCCAGTCTTCACTTTTAAAATTCCTCCATTAATCATTCCTATGAACACGAAGATGGCTAAGGAGTCCAGTCTTCGCTTTTAAAAGTCCTCCGTTTATCATTCCTATGAACACGAAGATGGCTAAAGAGCCCAGTCTTCGCCTTTGAAAAGTCCTAAGCTAAACATAGTAAAGCCATCAATTAAATGTGTTTTCTCCGCAACTATTTAGTTGGTCTGCAAGTGCAAATGTTGATTAGTGTGCGTTGCATCACGAGCGGCGATATTTCCTTTGATGGACACGTTCATATGTTCCTTGAGTGTGACTTAATTATTGTTACAAACGTTCAATCGGAATATAAATGAAGACGTCTAACACAGTTATACATCCCTATGAATTTCTTTTTTAAGCACTCAAAGAATGATTTCACTGGGAATCGCAAATACATTTTGATCACCACATTAAGTGCAGAGGTCAAAGACCTGCTAATTATCACACATTTGTACACAAACGTTTGTAGATATCCTCATTACAATTCAATAAAGTTGTTACAAAACCTCACTGGTTACATCACTTCACAGTGTCTCAATGGATAAGAGATGAGCGTGACACAAACGACAATCCCAACTGTTCCTGCACAATCATCATATATCTGATGGCTTATATTTGCATCCTTTTTGTTTTTTTTAACCCTTGTTTTGCAAACGTGCATCAGTTGAATAGCTGGAGCTCAATAAAAAGTTTCAGGCTCGCTTTTATGGCTGAATCCTGTTTTGAGCTTGTTGACCTACACCTTCATCGTGATAAACTGACTGCAACGAATTTTTACGATGGCGTCGTGTTAGATCTCTGGAAGGTGGTCTACAAGCATCCGGTTTGAGGGCTGAATCAGCCTCACAAACTTCGCACTCAACTAATGTTGAGTGGGTTGAATCAGCCTCAAAGCTTGCACTCCACTAATTATGTCCCAACTATTATTCAACTGAACCGAAATAAGCGGTTATTTTACAAACTCATTCTTCTATGATTTGTTTTGAATGCCTCTTAACATTCCAAGTTATGATGATGCTTTGTCCAAGGCATTGTAGCACGTGAAAAAAAGCAAAACAAGAAAAAGGATGTGCACTGCTGGGTTGTCTACAAATGCACAGACATAACCAACAATTTCGTCTTGGATCAACAATTCAATTGATGACTATATTACTACATCTAGTCCTCAGCTAAAAATCCTCAATTTTTTTAAAAATTAATACAATATCCTTTCCTATAAGTACGAAGATGGTCATGGAGACCGATCTTCTTTGACTAAAAATCCTCAACTATATCCTTTAAACATGAAGATGGCTGAAGAGCCCAGTCTTCACTTTTAAAATTCCTCCATTAATCATTCCTATGAACACGAAGATGGCTAAGGAGTCCAGTCTTCACTTTTAAAAGTCCTCCGTTTATCATTCCTATGAACATGAAGATGGCTAAAGAGTCCAGTCTTCGCTTTTAAAAGTCCTCCGTTTATCATTCCTATGAACACGAAGATGGCTAAAGAGCCCAGTCTTCGCCTTTGAAAAGTCCTAAGCTAAACATAGTAATGTCATCAATTAAATGTGTTTTCTCCGCAACTATTTAGTTGGTCTGCAAGTGCAAATGTTGATTAGTGTGCGTTGCATCACGAGCGGCGATATTTACTTTGATGGACACGTTCATATGTTCCTTGAGTGTGACTTAATTATTGTTACAAACGTTCAATCGGAATATAAATGAAGACGTCTAACACAGTTATACATCCCTATGAATTTCTTTTTTAAGCACTCAAAGAATGATTTCACTGGGAATCGCAAATACATTTTGATCACCACATTAAGTGCAGAGGTCAAAGACCTGCTAATTATCACACATTTGTACACAAACGTTTGTAGATATCCTCATTACAATTCAATAAAGTTGTTACAAAACCTCACTGGTTACATCACTTCACAGTGTCTCAATGGATAAGAGATGAGCGTGACACAAACGACAATCCCAACTGTTCCTGCACAATCATCATATATCTGATGGCTTATATTTGCATCCTTTTTGTTTTTTTTAACCCTTGTTTTGCAAACGTGCATCAGTTGAATAGCTGGAGCTCAATAAAAAGTTTCAGGCTCGCTTTTATGGCTGAATCCTGTTTTGAGCTTGTTGACCTACACCTTCATCGTGATAAACTGACTGCAACGAATTTTTACGATGGCGTCGTGTTAGATCTCTGGAAGGTGGTCTACAAGCATCCGGTTTGAGGGCTGAATCAGCCTCACAAACTTCGCACTCAACTAATGTTGAGTGGGTTGAATCAGCCTCAAAGCTTGCACTCCACTAATTATGTCCCAACTATTATTCAACTGAACCGAAATAAGCGGTTATTTTACAAACTCATTCTTCTATGATTTGTTTTGAATGCCTCTTAACATTCCAAGTTATGATGATGCTTTGTCCAAGGCATTGTAGCACGTGAAAAAAAGCAAAACAAGAAAAAGGATGTGCACTGCTGGGTTGTCTACAAATGCACAGACATAACCAACAATTTCGTCTTGGATCAACAATTCAATTGATGACTATATTACTACATCTAGTCCTCAGCTAAAAATCCTCAATTTTTTTTAAAATTAATACAATATCCTTTCCTATAAGTACGAAGATGGTCATGGAGACCGATCTTCTTTGACTAAAAATCCTCAACTATATCCTTTAAACATGAAGATGGCTGAAGAGCCCAGTCTTCACTTTTAAAATTCCTCCATTAATCATTCCTATGAACACGAAGATGGCTAAGGAGTCCAGTCTTCGCTTTTAAAAGTCCTCCGTTTATCATTCCTATGAACATGAAGATGGCTAAAGAGTCCAGTCTTCGCTTTTAAAAGTCCTCCGTTTATCATTCCTATGAACACGAAGATGGCTAAAGAGCCCAGTCTTCGCCTTTGAAAAGTCCTAAGCTAAACATAGTAATGTCATCAATTAAATGTGTTTTCTCCGCAACTATTTAGTTGGTCTGCAAGTGCAAATGTTGATTAGTGTGCGTTGCATCACGAGCGGCGATATTTCCTTTGATGGACACGTTCATATGTTCCTTGAGTGTGACTTAATTATTGTTACAAACGTTCAATCGGAATATAAATGAAGACGTCTAACACAGTTATACATCCCTATGAATTTCTTTTTTAAGCACTCAAAGAATGATTTCACTGGGAATCGCAAATACATTTTGATCACCACATTAAGTGCAGAGGTCAAAGACCTGCTAATTATCACACATTTGTACACAAACGTTTGTAGATATCCTCATTACAATTCAATAAAGTTGTTACAAAACCTCACTGGTTACATCACTTCACAGTGTCTCAATGGATAAGAGATGAGCGTGACACAAACGACAATCCCAACTGTTCCTGCACAATCATCATATATCTGATGGCTTATATTTGCATCCTTTTTGTTTTTTTTAACCCTTGTTTTGCAAACGTGCATCAGTTGAATAGCTGGAGCTCAATAAAAAGTTTCAGGCTCGCTTTTATGGCTGAATCCTGTTTTGAGCTTGTTGACCTACACCTTCATCGTGATAAACTGACTGCAACGAATTTTTACGATGGCGTCGTGTTAGATCTCTGGAAGGTGGTCTACAAGCATCCGGTTTGAGGGCTGAATCAGCCTCACAAACTTCGCACTCAACTAATGTTGAGTGGGTTGAATCAGCCTCAAAGCTTGCACTCCACTAATTATGTCCCAACTATTATTCAACTGAACCGAAATAAGCGGTTATTTTACAAACTCATTCTTCTATGATTTGTTTTGAATGCCTCTTAACATTCCAAGTTATGATGATGCTTTGTCCAAGGCATTGTAGCACGTGAAAAAAAGCAAAACAAGAAAAAGGATGTGCACTGCTGGGTTGTCTACAAATGCACAGACATAACCAACAATTTCGTCTTGGATCAACAATTCAATTGATGACTATATTACTACATCTAGTCCTCAGCTAAAAATCCTCAATTTTTTTAAAAATTAATACAATATCCTTTCCTATAAGTACGAAGATGGTCATGGAGACCGATCTTCTTTGACTAAAAATCCTCAACTATATCCTTTAAACATGAAGATGGCTGAAGAGCCCAGTCTTCACTTTTAAAATTCCTCCATTAATCATTCCTATGAACACGAAGATGGCTAAGGAGTCCAGTCTTCGCTTTTAAAAGTCCTCCGTTTATCATTCCTATGAACATGAAGATGGCTAAAGAGTCCAGTCTTCGCTTTTAAAAGTCCTCCGTTTATCATTCCTATGAACACGAAGATGGCTAAAGAGCCCAGTCTTCGCCTTTGAAAAGTCCTAAGCTAAACATAGTAATGTCATCAATTAAATGTGTTTTCTCCGCAACTATTTAGTTGGTCTGCAAGTGCAAATGTTGATTAGTGTGCGTTGCATCACGAGCGGCGATATTTCCTTTGATGGACACGTTCATATGTTCCTTGAGTGTGACTTAATTATTGTTACAAACGTTCAATCGGAATATAAATGAAGACGTCTAACACAGTTATACATCCCTATGAATTTCTTTTTTAAGCACTCAAAGAATGATTTCACTGGGAATCGCAAATACATTTTGATCACCACATTAAGTGCAGAGGTCAAAGACCTGCTAATTATCACACATTTGTACACAAACGTTTGTAGATATCCTCATTACAATTCAATAAAGTTGTTACAAAACCTCACTGGTTACATCACTTCACAGTGTCTCAATGGATAAGAGATGAGCGTGACACAAACGACAATCCCAACTGTTCCTGCACAATCATCATATATCTGATGGCTTATATTTGCATCCTTTTTGTTTTTTTTAACCCTTGTTTTGCAAACGTGCATCAGTTGAATAGCTGGAGCTCAATAAAAAGTTTCAGGCTCGCTTTTATGGCTGAATCCTGTTTTGAGCTTGTTGACCTACACCTTCATCGTGATAAACTGACTGCAACGAATTTTTACGATGGCGTCGTGTTAGATCTCTGGAAGGTGGTCTACAAGCATCCGGTTTGAGGGCTGAATCAGCCTCACAAACTTCGCACTCAACTAATGTTGAGTGGGTTGAATCAGCCTCAAAGCTTGCACTCCACTAATTATGTCCCAACTATTATTCAACTGAACCGAAATAAGCGGTTATTTTACAAACTCATTCTTCTATGATTTGTTTTGAATGCCTCTTAACATTCCAAGTTATGATGATGCTTTGTCCAAGGCATTGTAGCACGTGAAAAAAAGCAAAACAAGAAAAAGGATGTGCACTGCTGGGTTGTCTACAAATGCACAGACATAACCAACAATTTCGTCTTGGATCAACAATTCAATTGATGACTATATTACTACATCTAGTCCTCAGCTAAAAATCCTCAATTTTTTTAAAAATTAATACAATATCCTTTCCTATAAGTACGAAGATGGTCATGGAGACCGATCTTCTTTGACTAAAAATCCTCAACTATATCCTTTAAACATGAAGATGGCTGAAGAGCCCAGTCTTCACTTTTAAAATTCCTCCATTAATCATTCCTATGAACACGAAGATGGCTAAGGAGTCCAGTCTTCGCTTTTAAAAGTCCTCCGTTTATCATTCCTATGAACATGAAGATGGCTAAAGAGTCCAGTCTTCGCTTTTAAAAGTCCTCCGTTTATCATTCCTATGAACACGAAGATGGCTAAAGAGCCCAGTCTTCGCCTTTGAAAAGTCCTAAGCTAAACATAGTAATGTCATCAATTAAATGTGTTTTCTCCGCAACTATTTAGTTGGTCTGCAAGTGCAAATGTTGATTAGTGTGCGTTGCATCACGAGCGGCGATATTTCCTTTGATGGACACGTTCATATGTTCCTTGAGTGTGACTTAATTATTGTTACAAACGTTCAATCGGAATATAAATGAAGACGTCTAACACAGTTATACATCCCTATGAATTTCTTTTTTAAGCACTCAAAGAATGATTTCACTGGGAATCGCAAATACATTTTGATCACCACATTAAGTGCAGAGGTCAAAGACCTGCTAATTATCACACATTTGTACACAAACGTTTGTAGATATCCTCATTACAATTCAATAAAGTTGTTACAAAACCTCACTGGTTACATCACTTCACAGTGTCTCAATGGATAAGAGATGAGCGTGACACAAACGACAATCCCAACTGTTCCTGCACAATCATCATATATCTGATGGCTTATATTTGCATCCTTTTTGTTTTTTTTAACCCTTGTTTTGCAAACGTGCATCAGTTGAATAGCTGGAGCTCAATAAAAAGTTTCAGGCTCGCTTTTATGGCTGAATCCTGTTTTGAGCTTGTTGACCTACACCTTCATCGTGATAAACTGACTGCAACGAATTTTTACGATGGCGTCGTGTTAGATCTCTGGAAGGTGGTCTACAAGCATCCGGTTTGAGGGCTGAATCAGCCTCACAAACTTCGCACTCAACTAATGTTGAGTGGGTTGAATCAGCCTCAAAGCTTGCACTCCACTAATTATGTCCCAACTATTATTCAACTGAACCGAAATAAGCGGTTATTTTACAAACTCATTCTTCTATGATTTATTTTGAATGCCTCTTAACATTCCAAGTTATGATGATGCTTTGTCCAAGGCATTGTAGCACGTGAAAAAAAGCAAAACAAGAAAAAGGATGTGCACTGCTGGGTTGTCTACAAATGCACAGACATAACCAACAATTTCGTCTTGGATCAACAATTCAATTGATGACTATATTACTACATCTAGTCCTCAGCTAAAAATCCTCAATTTTTTTAAAAATTAATACAATATCCTTTCCTATAAGTACGAAGATGGTCATGGAGACCGATCTTCTTTGACTAAAAATCCTCAACTATATCCTTTAAACATGAAGATGGCTGAAGAGCCCAGTCTTCACTTTTAAAATTCCTCCATTAATCATTCCTATGAACACGAAGATGGCTAAGGAGTCCAGTCTTCGCTTTTAAAAGTCCTCCGTTTATCATTCCTATGAACATGAAGATGGCTAAAGAGTCCAGTCTTCGCTTTTAAAAGTCCTCCGTTTATCATTCCTATGAACACGAAGATGGCTAAAGAGCCCAGTCTTCGCCTTTGAAAAGTCCTAAGCTAAACATAGTAATGTCATCAATTAAATGTGTTTTCTCCGCAACTATTTAGTTGGTCTGCAAGTGCAAATGTTGATTAGTGTGCGTTGCATCACGAGCGGCGATATTTCCTTTGATGGACACGTTCATATGTTCCTTGAGTGTGACTTAATTATTGTTACAAACGTTCAATCGGAATATAAATGAAGACGTCTAACACAGTTATACATCCCTATGAATTTCTTTTTTAAGCACTCAAAGAATGATTTCACTGGGAATCGCAAATACATTTTGATCACCACATTAAGTGCAGAGGTCAAAGACCTGCTAATTATCACACATTTGTACACAAACGTTTGTAGATATCCTCATTACAATTCAATAAAGTTGTTACAAAACCTCACTGGTTACATCACTTCACAGTGTCTCAATGGATAAGAGATGAGCGTGACACAAACGACAATCCCAACTGTTCCTGCACAATCATCATATATCTGATGGCTTATATTTGCATCCTTTTTGTTTTTTTTAACCCTTGTTTTGCAAACGTGCATCAGTTGAATAGCTGGAGCTCAATAAAAAGTTTCAGGCTCGCTTTTATGGCTGAATCCTGTTTTGAGCTTGTTGACCTACACCTTCATCGTGATAAACTGACTGCAACGAATTTTTACGATGGCGTCGTGTTAGATCTCTGGAAGGTGGTCTACAAGCATCCGGTTTGAGGGCTGAATCAGCCTCACAAACTTCGCACTCAACTAATGTTGAGTGGGTTGAATCAGCCTCAAAGCTTGCACTCCACTAATTATGTCCCAACTATTATTCAACTGAACCGAAATAAGCGGTTATTTTACAAACTCATTCTTCTATGATTTGTTTTGAATGCCTCTTAACATTCCAAGTTATGATGATGCTTTGTCCAAGGCATTGTAGCACGTGAAAAAAAGCAAAACAAGAAAAAGGATGTGCACTGCTGGGTTGTCTACAAATGCACAGACATAACCAACAATTTCGTCTTGGATCAACAATTCAATTGATGACTATATTACTACATCTAGTCCTCAGCTAAAAATCCTCAATTTTTTTAAAAATTAATACAATATCCTTTCCTATAAGTACGAAGATGGTCATGGAGACCGATCTTCTTTGACTAAAAATCCTCAACTATATCCTTTAAACATGAAGATGGCTGAAGAGCCCAGTCTTCACTTTTAAAATTCCTCCATTAATCATTCCTATGAACACGAAGATGGCTAAGGAGTCCAGTCTTCGCTTTTAAAAGTCCTCCGTTTATCATTCCTATGAACATGAAGATGGCTAAAGAGTCCAGTCTTCGCTTTTAAAAGTCCTCCGTTTATCATTCCTATGAACATGAAGATGGCTAAAGAGTCCAGTCTTCGCTTTTAAAAGTCCTCCGTTTATCATTCCTATGAACACGAAGATGGCTAAAGAGCCCAGTCTTCGCCTTTGAAAAGTCCTAAGCTAAACATAGTAATGTCATCAATTAAATGTGTTTTCTCCGCAACTATTTAGTTGGTCTGCAAGTGCAAATGTTGATTAGTGTGCGTTGCATCACGAGCGGCGATATTTCCTTTGATGGACACGTTCATATGTTCCTTGAGTGTGACTTAATTATTGTTACAAACGTTCAATCGGAATATAAATGAAGACGTCTAACACAGTTATACATCCCTATGAATTTCTTTTTTAAGCACTCAAAGAATGATTTCACTGGGAATCGCAAATACATTTTGATCACCACATTAAGTGCAGAGGTCAAAGACCTGCTAATTATCACACATTTGTACACAAACGTTTGTAGATATCCTCATTACAATTCAATAAAGTTGTTACAAAACCTCACTGGTTACATCACTTCACAGTGTCTCAATGGATAAGAGATGAGCGTGACACAAACGACAATCCCAACTGTTCCTGCACAATCATCATATATCTGATGGCTTATATTTGCATCCTTTTTGTTTTTTTTAACCCTTGTTTTGCAAACGTGCATCAGTTGAATAGCTGGAGCTCAATAAAAAGTTTCAGGCTCGCTTTTATGGCTGAATCCTGTTTTGAGCTTGTTGACCTACACCTTCATCGTGATAAACTGACTGCAACGAATTTTTACGATGGCGTCGTGTTAGATCTCTGGAAGGTGGTCTACAAGCATCCGGTTTGAGGGCTGAATCAGCCTCACAAACTTCGCACTCAACTAATGTTGAGTGGGTTGAATCAGCCTCAAAGCTTGCACTCCACTAATTATGTCCCAACTATTATTCAACTGAACCGAAATAAGCGGTTATTTTACAAACTCATTCTTCTATGATTTGTTTTGAATGCCTCTTAACATTCCAAGTTATGATGATGCTTTGTCCAAGGCATTGTAGCACGTGAAAAAAAGCAAAACAAGAAAAAGGATGTGCACTGCTGGGTTGTCTACAAATGCACAGACATAACCAACAATTTCGTCTTGGATCAACAATTCAATTGATGACTATATTACTACATCTAGTCCTCAGCTAAAAATCCTCAATTTTTTTAAAAATTAATACAATATCCTTTCCTATAAGTACGAAGATGGTCATGGAGACCGATCTTCTTTGACTAAAAATCCTCAACTATATCCTTTAAACATGAAGATGGCTGAAGAGCCCAGTCTTCACTTTTAAAATTCCTCCATTAATCATTCCTATGAACACGAAGATGGCTAAGGAGTCCAGTCTTCGCTTTTAAAAGTCCTCCGTTTATCATTCCTATGAACATGAAGATGGCTAAAGAGTCCAGTCTTCGCTTTTAAAAGTCCTCCGTTTATCATTCCTATGAACACGAAGATGGCTAAAGAGCCCAGTCTTCGCCTTTGAAAAGTCCTAAGCTAAACATAGTAATGTCATCAATTAAATGTGTTTTCTCCGCAACTATTTAGTTGGTCTGCAAGTGCAAATGTTGATTAGTGTGCGTTGCATCACGAGCGGCGATATTTCCTTTGATGGACACGTTCATATGTTCCTTGAGTGTGACTTAATTATTGTTACAAACGTTCAATCGGAATATAAATGAAGACGTCTAACACAGTTATACATCCCTATGAATTTCTTTTTTAAGCACTCAAAGAATGATTTCACTGGGAATCGCAAATACATTTTGATCACCACATTAAGTGCAGAGGTCAAAGACCTGCTAATTATCACACATTTGTACACAAACGTTTGTAGATATCCTCATTACAATTCAATAAAGTTGTTACAAAACCTCACTGGTTACATCACTTCACAGTGTCTCAATGGATAAGAGATGAGCGTGACACAAACGACAATCCCAACTGTTCCTGCACAATCATCATATATCTGATGGCTTATATTTGCATCCTTTTTGTTTTTTTTAACCCTTGTTTTGCAAACGTGCATCAGTTGAATAGCTGGAGCTCAATAAAAAGTTTCAGGCTCGCTTTTATGGCTGAATCCTGTTTTGAGCTTGTTGACCTACACCTTCATCGTGATAAACTGACTGCAACGAATTTTTACGATGGCGTCGTGTTAGATCTCTGGAAGGTGGTCTACAAGCATCCGGTTTGAGGGCTGAATCAGCCTCACAAACTTCGCACTCAACTAATGTTGAGTGGGTTGAATCAGCCTCAAAGCTTGCACTCCACTAATTATGTCCCAACTATTATTCAACTGAACCGAAATAAGCGGTTATTTTACAAACTCATTCTTCTATGATTTGTTTTGAATGCCTCTTAACATTCCAAGTTATGATGATGCTTTGTCCAAGGCATTGTAGCACGTGAAAAAAAGCAAAACAAGAAAAAGGATGTGCACTGCTGGGTTGTCTACAAATGCACAGACATAACCAACAATTTCGTCTTGGATCAACAATTCAATTGATGACTATATTACTACATCTAGTCCTCAGCTAAAAATCCTCAATTTTTTTAAAAATTAATACAATATCCTTTCCTATAAGTACGAAGATGGTCATGGAGACCGATCTTCTTTGACTAAAAATCCTCAACTATATCCTTTAAACATGAAGATGGCTGAAGAGCCCAGTCTTCACTTTTAAAATTCCTCCATTAATCATTCCTATGAACACGAAGATGGCTAAGGAGTCCAGTCTTCGCTTTTAAAAGTCCTCCGTTTATCATTCCTATGAACATGAAGATGGCTAAAGAGTCCAGTCTTCGCTTTTAAAAGTCCTCCGTTTATCATTCCTATGAACACGAAGATGGCTAAAGAGCCCAGTCTTCGCCTTTGAAAAGTCCTAAGCTAAACATAGTAATGTCATCAATTAAATGTGTTTTCTCCGCAACTATTTAGTTGGTCTGCAAGTGCAAATGTTGATTAGTGTGCGTTGCATCACGAGCGGCGATATTTCCTTTGATGGACACGTTCATATGTTCCTTGAGTGTGACTTAATTATTGTTACAAACGTTCAATCGGAATATAAATGAAGACGTCTAACACAGTTATACATCCCTATGAATTTCTTTTTTAAGCACTCAAAGAATGATTTCACTGGGAATCGCAAATACATTTTGATCACCACATTAAGTGCAGAGGTCAAAGACCTGCTAATTATCACACATTTGTACACAAACGTTTGTAGATATCCTCATTACAATTCAATAAAGTTGTTACAAAACCTCACTGGTTACATCACTTCACAGTGTCTCAATGGATAAGAGATGAGCGTGACACAAACGACAATCCCAACTGTTCCTGCACAATCATCATATATCTGATGGCTTATATTTGCATCCTTTTTGTTTTTTTTAACCCTTGTTTTGCAAACGTGCATCAGTTGAATAGCTGGAGCTCAATAAAAAGTTTCAGGCTCGCTTTTATGGCTGAATCCTGTTTTGAGCTTGTTGACCTACACCTTCATCGTGATAAACTGACTGCAACGAATTTTTACGATGGCGTCGTGTTAGATCTCTGGAAGGTGGTCTACAAGCATCCGGTTTGAGGGCTGAATCAGCCTCACAAACTTCGCACTCAACTAATGTTGAGTGGGTTGAATCAGCCTCAAAGCTTGCACTCCACTAATTATGTCCCAACTATTATTCAACTGAACCGAAATAAGCGGTTATTTTACAAACTCATTCTTCTATGATTTGTTTTGAATGCCTCTTAACATTCCAAGTTATGATGATGCTTTGTCCAAGGCATTGTAGCACGTGAAAAAAAGCAAAACAAGAAAAAGGATGTGCACTGCTGGGTTGTCTACAAATGCACAGACATAACCAACAATTTCGTCTTGGATCAACAATTCAATTGATGACTATATTACTACATCTAGTCCTCAGCTAAAAATCCTCAATTTTTTTTAAAATTAATACAATATCCTTTCCTATAAGTACGAAGATGGTCATGGAGACCGATCTTCTTTGACTAAAAATCCTCAACTATATCCTTTAAACATGAAGATGGCTGAAGAGCCCAGTCTTCACTTTTAAAATTCCTCCATTAATCATTCCTATGAACACGAAGATGGCTAAGGAGTCCAGTCTTCGCTTTTAAAAGTCCTCCGTTTATCATTCCTATGAACATGAAGATGGCTAAAGAGTCCAGTCTTCGCTTTTAAAAGTCCTCCGTTTATCATTCCTATGAACACGAAGATGGCTAAAGAGCCCAGTCTTCGCCTTTGAAAAGTCCTAAGCTAAACATAGTAATGTCATCAATTAAATGTGTTTTCTCCGCAACTATTTAGTTGGTCTGCAAGTGCAAATGTTGATTAGTGTGCGTTGCATCACGAGCGGCGATATTTCCTTTGATGGACACGTTCATATGTTCCTTGAGTGTGACTTAATTATTGTTACAAACGTTCAATCGGAATATAAATGAAGACGTCTAACACAGTTATACATCCCTATGAATTTCTTTTTTAAGCACTCAAAGAATGATTTCACTGGGAATCGCAAATACATTTTGATCACCACATTAAGTGCAGAGGTCAAAGACCTGCTAATTATCACACATTTGTACACAAACGTTTGTAGATATCCTCATTACAATTCAATAAAGTTGTTACAAAACCTCACTGGTTACATCACTTCACAGTGTCTCAATGGATAAGAGATGAGCGTGACACAAACGACAATCCCAACTGTTCCTGCACAATCATCATATATCTGATGGCTTATATTTGCATCCTTTTTGTTTTTTTTAACCCTTGTTTTGCAAACGTGCATCAGTTGAATAGCTGGAGCTCAATAAAAAGTTTCAGGCTCGCTTTTATGGCTGAATCCTGTTTTGAGCTTGTTGACCTACACCTTCATCGTGATAAACTGACTGCAACGAATTTTTACGATGGCGTCGTGTTAGATCTCTGGAAGGTGGTCTACAAGCATCCGGTTTGAGGGCTGAATCAGCCTCACAAACTTCGCACTCAACTAATGTTGAGTGGGTTGAATCAGCCTCAAAGCTTGCACTCCACTAATTATGTCCCAACTATTATTCAACTGAACCGAAATAAGCGGTTATTTTACAAACTCATTCTTCTATGATTTATTTTGAATGCCTCTTAACATTCCAAGTTATGATGATGCTTTGTCCAAGGCATTGTAGCACGTGAAAAAAAGCAAAACAAGAAAAAGGATGTGCACTGCTGGGTTGTCTACAAATGCACAGACATAACCAACAATTTCGTCTTGGATCAACAATTCAATTGATGACTATATTACTACATCTAGTCCTCAGCTAAAAATCCTCAATTTTTTTAAAAATTAATACAATATCCTTTCCTATAAGTACGAAGATGGTCATGGAGACCGATCTTCTTTGACTAAAAATCCTCAACTATATCCTTTAAACATGAAGATGGCTGAAGAGCCCAGTCTTCACTTTTAAAATTCCTCCATTAATCATTCCTATGAACACGAAGATGGCTAAGGAGTCCAGTCTTCGCTTTTAAAAGTCCTCCGTTTATCATTCCTATGAACATGAAGATGGCTAAAGAGTCCAGTCTTCGCTTTTAAAAGTCCTCCGTTTATCATTCCTATGAACACGAAGATGGCTAAAGAGCCCAGTCTTCGCCTTTGAAAAGTCCTAAGCTAAACATAGTAATGTCATCAATTAAATGTGTTTTCTCCGCAACTATTTAGTTGGTCTGCAAGTGCAAATGTTGATTAGTGTGCGTTGCATCACGAGCGGCGATATTTCCTTTGATGGACACGTTCATATGTTCCTTGAGTGTGACTTAATTATTGTTACAAACGTTCAATCGGAATATAAATGAAGACGTCTAACACAGTTATACATCCCTATGAATTTCTTTTTTAAGCACTCAAAGAATGATTTCACTGGGAATCGCAAATACATTTTGATCACCACATTAAGTGCAGAGGTCAAAGACCTGCTAATTATCACACATTTGTACACAAACGTTTGTAGATATCCTCATTACAATTCAATAAAGTTGTTACAAAACCTCACTGGTTACATCACTTCACAGTGTCTCAATGGATAAGAGATGAGCGTGACACAAACGACAATCCCAACTGTTCCTGCACAATCATCATATATCTGATGGCTTATATTTGCATCCTTTTTGTTTTTTTTAACCCTTGTTTTGCAAACGTGCATCAGTTGAATAGCTGGAGCTCAATAAAAAGTTTCAGGCTCGCTTTTATGGCTGAATCCTGTTTTGAGCTTGTTGACCTACACCTTCATCGTGATAAACTGACTGCAACGAATTTTTACGATGGCGTCGTGTTAGATCTCTGGAAGGTGGTCTACAAGCATCCGGTTTGAGGGCTGAATCAGCCTCACAAACTTCGCACTCAACTAATGTTGAGTGGGTTGAATCAGCCTCAAAGCTTGCACTCCACTAATTATGTCCCAACTATTATTCAACTGAACCGAAATAAGCGGTTATTTTACAAACTCATTCTTCTATGATTTGTTTTGAATGCCTCTTAACATTCCAAGTTATGATGATGCTTTGTCCAAGGCATTGTAGCACGTGAAAAAAAGCAAAACAAGAAAAAGGATGTGCACTGCTGGGTTGTCTACAAATGCACAGACATAACCAACAATTTCGTCTTGGATCAACAATTCAATTGATGACTATATTACTACATCTAGTCCTCAGCTAAAAATCCTCAATTTTTTTAAAAATTAATACAATATCCTTTCCTATAAGTACGAAGATGGTCATGGAGACCGATCTTCTTTGACTAAAAATCCTCAACTATATCCTTTAAACATGAAGATGGCTGAAGAGCCCAGTCTTCACTTTTAAAATTCCTCCATTAATCATTCCTATGAACACGAAGATGGCTAAGGAGTCCAGTCTTCGCTTTTAAAAGTCCTCCGTTTATCATTCCTATGAACATGAAGATGGCTAAAGAGTCCAGTCTTCGCTTTTAAAAGTCCTCCGTTTATCATTCCTATGAACACGAAGATGGCTAAAGAGCCCAGTCTTCGCCTTTGAAAAGTCCTAAGCTAAACATAGTAATGTCATCAATTAAATGTGTTTTCTCCGCAACTATTTAGTTGGTCTGCAAGTGCAAATGTTGATTAGTGTGCGTTGCATCACGAGCGGCGATATTTCCTTTGATGGACACGTTCATATGTTCCTTGAGTGTGACTTAATTATTGTTACAAACGTTCAATCGGAATATAAATGAAGACGTCTAACACAGTTATACATCCCTATGAATTTCTTTTTTAAGCACTCAAAGAATGATTTCACTGGGAATCGCAAATACATTTTGATCACCACATTAAGTGCAGAGGTCAAAGACCTGCTAATTATCACACATTTGTACACAAACGTTTGTAGATATCCTCATTACAATTCAATAAAGTTGTTACAAAACCTCACTGGTTACATCACTTCACAGTGTCTCAATGGATAAGAGATGAGCGTGACACAAACGACAATCCCAACTGTTCCTGCACAATCATCATATATCTGATGGCTTATATTTGCATCCTTTTTGTTTTTTTTAACCCTTGTTTTGCAAACGTGCATCAGTTGAATAGCTGGAGCTCAATAAAAAGTTTCAGGCTCGCTTTTATGGCTGAATCCTGTTTTGAGCTTGTTGACCTACACCTTCATCGTGATAAACTGACTGCAACGAATTTTTACGATGGCGTCGTGTTAGATCTCTGGAAGGTGGTCTACAAGCATCCGGTTTGAGGGCTGAATCAGCCTCACAAACTTCGCACTCAACTAATGTTGAGTGGGTTGAATCAGCCTCAAAGCTTGCACTCCACTAATTATGTCCCAACTATTATTCAACTGAACCGAAATAAGCGGTTATTTTACAAACTCATTCTTCTATGATTTGTTTTGAATGCCTCTTAACATTCCAAGTTATGATGATGCTTTGTCCAAGGCATTGTAGCACGTGAAAAAAAGCAAAACAAGAAAAAGGATGTGCACTGCTGGGTTGTCTACAAATGCACAGACATAACCAACAATTTCGTCTTGGATCAACAATTCAATTGATGACTATATTACTACATCTAGTCCTCAGCTAAAAATCCTCAATTTTTTTTAAAATTAATACAATATCCTTTCCTATAAGTACGAAGATGGTCATGGAGACCGATCTTCTTTGACTAAAAATCCTCAACTATATCCTTTAAACATGAAGATGGCTGAAGAGCCCAGTCTTCACTTTTAAAATTCCTCCATTAATCATTCCTATGAACACGAAGATGGCTAAGGAGTCCAGTCTTCGCTTTTAAAAGTCCTCCGTTTATCATTCCTATGAACATGAAGATGGCTAAAGAGTCCAGTCTTCGCTTTTAAAAGTCCTCCGTTTATCATTCCTATGAACACGAAGATGGCTAAAGAGCCCAGTCTTCGCCTTTGAAAAGTCCTAAGCTAAACATAGTAATGTCATCAATTAAATGTGTTTTCTCCGCAACTATTTAGTTGGTCTGCAAGTGCAAATGTTGATTAGTGTGCGTTGCATCACGAGCGGCGATATTTCCTTTGATGGACACGTTCATATGTTCCTTGAGTGTGACTTAATTATTGTTACAAACGTTCAATCGGAATATAAATGAAGACGTCTAACACAGTTATACATCCCTATGAATTTCTTTTTTAAGCACTCAAAGAATGATTTCACTGGGAATCGCAAATACATTTTGATCACCACATTAAGTGCAGAGGTCAAAGACCTGCTAATTATCACACATTTGTACACAAACGTTTGTAGATATCCTCATTACAATTCAATAAAGTTGTTACAAAACCTCACTGGTTACATCACTTCACAGTGTCTCAATGGATAAGAGATGAGCGTGACACAAACGACAATCCCAACTGTTCCTGCACAATCATCATATATCTGATGGCTTATATTTGCATCCTTTTTGTTTTTTTTAACCCTTGTTTTGCAAACGTGCATCAGTTGAATAGCTGGAGCTCAATAAAAAGTTTCAGGCTCGCTTTTATGGCTGAATCCTGTTTTGAGCTTGTTGACCTACACCTTCATCGTGATAAACTGACTGCAACGAATTTTTACGATGGCGTCGTGTTAGATCTCTGGAAGGTGGTCTACAAGCATCCGGTTTGAGGGCTGAATCAGCCTCACAAACTTCGCACTCAACTAATGTTGAGTGGGTTGAATCAGCCTCAAAGCTTGCACTCCACTAATTATGTCCCAACTATTATTCAACTGAACCGAAATAAGCGGTTATTTTACAAACTCATTCTTCTATGATTTGTTTTGAATGCCTCTTAACATTCCAAGTTATGATGATGCTTTGTCCAAGGCATTGTAGCACGTGAAAAAAAGCAAAACAAGAAAAAGGATGTGCACTGCTGGGTTGTCTACAAATGCACAGACATAACCAACAATTTCGTCTTGGATCAACAATTCAATTGATGACTATATTACTACATCTAGTCCTCAGCTAAAAATCCTCAATTTTTTTAAAAATTAATACAATATCCTTTCCTATAAGTACGAAGATGGTCATGGAGACCGATCTTCTTTGACTAAAAATCCTCAACTATATCCTTTAAACATGAAGATGGCTGAAGAGCCCAGTCTTCACTTTTAAAATTCCTCCATTAATCATTCCTATGAACACGAAGATGGCTAAGGAGTCCAGTCTTCGCTTTTAAAAGTCCTCCGTTTATCATTCCTATGAACATGAAGATGGCTAAAGAGTCCAGTCTTCGCTTTTAAAAGTCCTCCGTTTATCATTCCTATGAACACGAAGATGGCTAAAGAGCCCAGTCTTCGCCTTTGAAAAGTCCTAAGCTAAACATAGTAATGTCATCAATTAAATGTGTTTTCTCCGCAACTATTTAGTTGGTCTGCAAGTGCAAATGTTGATTAGTGTGCGTTGCATCACGAGCGGCGATATTTCCTTTGATGGACACGTTCATATGTTCCTTGAGTGTGACTTAATTATTGTTACAAACGTTCAATCGGAATATAAATGAAGACGTCTAACACAGTTATACATCCCTATGAATTTCTTTTTTAAGCACTCAAAGAATGATTTCACTGGGAATCGCAAATACATTTTGATCACCACATTAAGTGCAGAGGTCAAAGACCTGCTAATTATCACACATTTGTACACAAACGTTTGTAGATATCCTCATTACAATTCAATAAAGTTGTTACAAAACCTCACTGGTTACATCACTTCACAGTGTCTCAATGGATAAGAGATGAGCGTGACACAAACGACAATCCCAACTGTTCCTGCACAATCATCATATATCTGATGGCTTATATTTGCATCCTTTTTGTTTTTTTTAACCCTTGTTTTGCAAACGTGCATCAGTTGAATAGCTGGAGCTCAATAAAAAGTTTCAGGCTCGCTTTTATGGCTGAATCCTGTTTTGAGCTTGTTGACCTACACCTTCATCGTGATAAACTGACTGCAACGAATTTTTACGATGGCGTCGTGTTAGATCTCTGGAAGGTGGTCTACAAGCATCCGGTTTGAGGGCTGAATCAGCCTCACAAACTTCGCACTCAACTAATGTTGAGTGGGTTGAATCAGCCTCAAAGCTTGCACTCCACTAATTATGTCCCAACTATTATTCAACTGAACCGAAATAAGCGGTTATTTTACAAACTCATTCTTCTATGATTTATTTTGAATGCCTCTTAACATTCCAAGTTATGATGATGCTTTGTCCAAGGCATTGTAGCACGTGAAAAAAAGCAAAACAAGAAAAAGGATGTGCACTGCTGGGTTGTCTACAAATGCACAGACATAACCAACAATTTCGTCTTGGATCAACAATTCAATTGATGACTATATTACTACATCTAGTCCTCAGCTAAAAATCCTCAATTTTTTTAAAAATTAATACAATATCCTTTCCTATAAGTACGAAGATGGTCATGGAGACCGATCTTCTTTGACTAAAAATCCTCAACTATATCCTTTAAACATGAAGATGGCTGAAGAGCCCAGTCTTCACTTTTAAAATTCCTCCATTAATCATTCCTATGAACACGAAGATGGCTAAGGAGTCCAGTCTTCGCTTTTAAAAGTCCTCCGTTTATCATTCCTATGAACATGAAGATGGCTAAAGAGTCCAGTCTTCGCTTTTAAAAGTCCTCCGTTTATCATTCCTATGAACACGAAGATGGCTAAAGAGCCCAGTCTTCGCCTTTGAAAAGTCCTAAGCTAAACATAGTAATGTCATCAATTAAATGTGTTTTCTCCGCAACTATTTAGTTGGTCTGCAAGTGCAAATGTTGATTAGTGTGCGTTGCATCACGAGCGGCGATATTTCCTTTGATGGACACGTTCATATGTTCCTTGAGTGTGACTTAATTATTGTTACAAACGTTCAATCGGAATATAAATGAAGACGTCTAACACAGTTATACATCCCTATGAATTTCTTTTTTAAGCACTCAAAGAATGATTTCACTGGGAATCGCAAATACATTTTGATCACCACATTAAGTGCAGAGGTCAAAGACCTGCTAATTATCACACATTTGTACACAAACGTTTGTAGATATCCTCATTACAATTCAATAAAGTTGTTACAAAACCTCACTGGTTACATCACTTCACAGTGTCTCAATGGATAAGAGATGAGCGTGACACAAACGACAATCCCAACTGTTCCTGCACAATCATCATATATCTGATGGCTTATATTTGCATCCTTTTTGTTTTTTTTAACCCTTGTTTTGCAAACGTGCATCAGTTGAATAGCTGGAGCTCAATAAAAAGTTTCAGGCTCGCTTTTATGGCTGAATCCTGTTTTGAGCTTGTTGACCTACACCTTCATCGTGATAAACTGACTGCAACGAATTTTTACGATGGCGTCGTGTTAGATCTCTGGAAGGTGGTCTACAAGCATCCGGTTTGAGGGCTGAATCAGCCTCACAAACTTCGCACTCAACTAATGTTGAGTGGGTTGAATCAGCCTCAAAGCTTGCACTCCACTAATTATGTCCCAACTATTATTCAACTGAACCGAAATAAGCGGTTATTTTACAAACTCATTCTTCTATGATTTGTTTTGAATGCCTCTTAACATTCCAAGTTATGATGATGCTTTGTCCAAGGCATTGTAGCACGTGAAAAAAAGCAAAACAAGAAAAAGGATGTGCACTGCTGGGTTGTCTACAAATGCACAGACATAACCAACAATTTCGTCTTGGATCAACAATTCAATTGATGACTATATTACTACATCTAGTCCTCAGCTAAAAATCCTCAATTTTTTTTAAAATTAATACAATATCCTTTCCTATAAGTACGAAGATGGTCATGGAGACCGATCTTCTTTGACTAAAAATCCTCAACTATATCCTTTAAACATGAAGATGGCTGAAGAGCCCAGTCTTCACTTTTAAAATTCCTCCATTAATCATTCCTATGAACACGAAGATGGCTAAGGAGTCCAGTCTTCGCTTTTAAAAGTCCTCCGTTTATCATTCCTATGAACATGAAGATGGCTAAAGAGTCCAGTCTTCGCTTTTAAAAGTCCTCCGTTTATCATTCCTATGAACACGAAGATGGCTAAAGAGCCCAGTCTTCGCCTTTGAAAAGTCCTAAGCTAAACATAGTAATGTCATCAATTAAATGTGTTTTCTCCGCAACTATTTAGTTGGTCTGCAAGTGCAAATGTTGATTAGTGTGCGTTGCATCACGAGCGGCGATATTTCCTTTGATGGACACGTTCATATGTTCCTTGAGTGTGACTTAATTATTGTTACAAACGTTCAATCGGAATATAAATGAAGACGTCTAACACAGTTATACATCCCTATGAATTTCTTTTTTAAGCACTCAAAGAATGATTTCACTGGGAATCGCAAATACATTTTGATCACCACATTAAGTGCAGAGGTCAAAGACCTGCTAATTATCACACATTTGTACACAAACGTTTGTAGATATCCTCATTACAATTCAATAAAGTTGTTACAAAACCTCACTGGTTACATCACTTCACAGTGTCTCAATGGATAAGAGATGAGCGTGACACAAACGACAATCCCAACTGTTCCTGCACAATCATCATATATCTGATGGCTTATATTTGCATCCTTTTTGTTTTTTTTAACCCTTGTTTTGCAAACGTGCATCAGTTGAATAGCTGGAGCTCAATAAAAAGTTTCAGGCTCGCTTTTATGGCTGAATCCTGTTTTGAGCTTGTTGACCTACACCTTCATCGTGATAAACTGACTGCAACGAATTTTTACGATGGCGTCGTGTTAGATCTCTGGAAGGTGGTCTGCAAGCATCCGGTTTGAGGGCTGAATCAGCCTCACAAACTTCGCACTCAACTAATGTTGAGTGGGTTGAATCAGCCTCAAAGCTTGCACTCCACTAATTATGTCCCAACTATTATTCAACTGAACCGAAATAAGCGGTTATTTTACAAACTCATTCTTCTATGATTTATTTTGAATGCCTCTTAACATTCCAAGTTATGATGATGCTTTGTCCAAGGCATTGTAGCACGTGAAAAAAAGCAAAACAAGAAAAAGGATGTGCACTGCTGGGTTGTCTACAAATGCACAGACATAACCAACAATTTCGTCTTGGATCAACAATTCAATTGATGACTATATTACTACATCTAGTCCTCAGCTAAAAATCCTCAATTTTTTTTAAAATTAATACAATATCCTTTCCTATAAGTACGAAGATGGTCATGGAGACCGATCTTCTTTGACTAAAAATCCTCAACTATATCCTTTAAACATGAAGATGGCTGAAGAGCCCAGTCTTCACTTTTAAAATTCCTCCATTAATCATTCCTATGAACACGAAGATGGCTAAGGAGTCCAGTCTTCGCTTTTAAAAGTCCTCCGTTTATCATTCCTATGAACATGAAGATGGCTAAAGAGTCCAGTCTTCGCTTTTAAAAGTCCTCCGTTTATCATTCCTATGAACACGAAGATGGCTAAAGAGCCCAGTCTTCGCCTTTGAAAAGTCCTAAGCTAAACATAGTAATGTCATCAATTAAATGTGTTTTCTCCGCAACTATTTAGTTGGTCTGCAAGTGCAAATGTTGATTAGTGTGCGTTGCATCACGAGCGGCGATATTTCCTTTGATGGACACGTTCATATGTTCCTTGAGTGTGACTTAATTATTGTTACAAACGTTCAATCGGAATATAAATGAAGACGTCTAACACAGTTATACATCCCTATGAATTTCTTTTTTAAGCACTCAAAGAATGATTTCACTGGGAATCGCAAATACATTTTGATCACCACATTAAGTGCAGAGGTCAAAGACCTGCTAATTATCACACATTTGTACACAAACGTTTGTAGATATCCTCATTACAATTCAATAAAGTTGTTACAAAACCTCACTGGTTACATCACTTCACAGTGTCTCAATGGATAAGAGATGAGCGTGACACAAACGACAATCCCAACTGTTCCTGCACAATCATCATATATCTGATGGCTTATATTTGCATCCTTTTTGTTTTTTTTAACCCTTGTTTTGCAAACGTGCATCAGTTGAATAGCTGGAGCTCAATAAAAAGTTTCAGGCTCGCTTTTATGGCTGAATCCTGTTTTGAGCTTGTTGACCTACACCTTCATCGTGATAAACTGACTGCAACGAATTTTTACGATGGCGTCGTGTTAGATCTCTGGAAGGTGGTCTACAAGCATCCGGTTTGAGGGCTGAATCAGCCTCACAAACTTCGCACTCAACTAATGTTGAGTGGGTTGAATCAGCCTCAAAGCTTGCACTCCACTAATTATGTCCCAACTATTATTCAACTGAACCGAAATAAGCGGTTATTTTACAAACTCATTCTTCTATGATTTGTTTTGAATGCCTCTTAACATTCCAAGTTATGATGATGCTTTGTCCAAGGCATTGTAGCACGTGAAAAAAAGCAAAACAAGAAAAAGGATGTGCACTGCTGGGTTGTCTACAAATGCACAGACATAACCAACAATTTCGTCTTGGATCAACAATTCAATTGATGACTATATTACTACATCTAGTCCTCAGCTAAAAATCCTCAATTTTTTTAAAAATTAATACAATATCCTTTCCTATAAGTACGAAGATGGTCATGGAGACCGATCTTCTTTGACTAAAAATCCTCAACTATATCCTTTAAACATGAAGATGGCTGAAGAGCCCAGTCTTCACTTTTAAAATTCCTCCATTAATCATTCCTATGAACACGAAGATGGCTAAGGAGTCCAGTCTTCGCTTTTAAAAGTCCTCCGTTTATCATTCCTATGAACATGAAGATGGCTAAAGAGTCCAGTCTTCGCTTTTAAAAGTCCTCCGTTTATCATTCCTATGAACACGAAGATGGCTAAAGAGCCCAGTCTTCGCCTTTGAAAAGTCCTAAGCTAAACATAGTAATGTCATCAATTAAATGTGTTTTCTCCGCAACTATTTAGTTGGTCTGCAAGTGCAAATGTTGATTAGTGTGCGTTGCATCACGAGCGGCGATATTTCCTTTGATGGACACGTTCATATGTTCCTTGAGTGTGACTTAATTATTGTTACAAACGTTCAATCGGAATATAAATGAAGACGTCTAACACAGTTATACATCCCTATGAATTTCTTTTTTAAGCACTCAAAGAATGATTTCACTGGGAATCGCAAATACATTTTGATCACCACATTAAGTGCAGAGGTCAAAGACCTGCTAATTATCACACATTTGTACACAAACGTTTGTAGATATCCTCATTACAATTCAATAAAGTTGTTACAAAACCTCACTGGTTACATCACTTCACAGTGTCTCAATGGATAAGAGATGAGCGTGACACAAACGACAATCCCAACTGTTCCTGCACAATCATCATATATCTGATGGCTTATATTTGCATCCTTTTTGTTTTTTTTAACCCTTGTTTTGCAAACGTGCATCAGTTGAATAGCTGGAGCTCAATAAAAAGTTTCAGGCTCGCTTTTATGGCTGAATCCTGTTTTGAGCTTGTTGACCTACACCTTCATCGTGATAAACTGACTGCAACGAATTTTTACGATGGCGTCGTGTTAGATCTCTGGAAGGTGGTCTACAAGCATCCGGTTTGAGGGCTGAATCAGCCTCACAAACTTCGCACTCAACTAATGTTGAGTGGGTTGAATCAGCCTCAAAGCTTGCACTCCACTAATTATGTCCCAACTATTATTCAACTGAACCGAAATAAGCGGTTATTTTACAAACTCATTCTTCTATGATTTGTTTTGAATGCCTCTTAACATTCCAAGTTATGATGATGCTTTGTCCAAGGCATTGTAGCACGTGAAAAAAAGCAAAACAAGAAAAAGGATGTGCACTGCTGGGTTGTCTACAAATGCACAGACATAACCAACAATTTCGTCTTGGATCAACAATTCAATTGATGACTATATTACTACATCTAGTCCTCAGCTAAAAATCCTCAATTTTTTTAAAAATTAATACAATATCCTTTCCTATAAGTACGAAGATGGTCATGGAGACCGATCTTCTTTGACTAAAAATCCTCAACTATATCCTTTAAACATGAAGATGGCTGAAGAGCCCAGTCTTCACTTTTAAAATTCCTCCATTAATCATTCCTATGAACACGAAGATGGCTAAGGAGTCCAGTCTTCGCTTTTAAAAGTCCTCCGTTTATCATTCCTATGAACATGAAGATGGCTAAAGAGTCCAGTCTTCGCTTTTAAAAGTCCTCCGTTTATCATTCCTATGAACACGAAGATGGCTAAAGAGCCCAGTCTTCGCCTTTGAAAAGTCCTAAGCTAAACATAGTAATGTCATCAATTAAATGTGTTTTCTCCGCAACTATTTAGTTGGTCTGCAAGTGCAAATGTTGATTAGTGTGCGTTGCATCACGAGCGGCGATATTTCCTTTGATGGACACGTTCATATGTTCCTTGAGTGTGACTTAATTATTGTTACAAACGTTCAATCGGAATATAAATGAAGACGTCTAACACAGTTATACATCCCTATGAATTTCTTTTTTAAGCACTCAAAGAATGATTTCACTGGGAATCGCAAATACATTTTGATCACCACATTAAGTGCAGAGGTCAAAGACCTGCTAATTATCACACATTTGTACACAAACGTTTGTAGATATCCTCATTACAATTCAATAAAGTTGTTACAAAACCTCACTGGTTACATCACTTCACAGTGTCTCAATGGATAAGAGATGAGCGTGACACAAACGACAATCCCAACTGTTCCTGCACAATCATCATATATCTGATGGCTTATATTTGCATCCTTTTTGTTTTTTTTAACCCTTGTTTTGCAAACGTGCATCAGTTGAATAGCTGGAGCTCAATAAAAAGTTTCAGGCTCGCTTTTATGGCTGAATCCTGTTTTGAGCTTGTTGACCTACACCTTCATCGTGATAAACTGACTGCAACGAATTTTTACGATGGCGTCGTGTTAGATCTCTGGAAGGTGGTCTACAAGCATCCGGTTTGAGGGCTGAATCAGCCTCACAAACTTCGCACTCAACTAATGTTGAGTGGGTTGAATCAGCCTCAAAGCTTGCACTCCACTAATTATGTCCCAACTATTATTCAACTGAACCGAAATAAGCGGTTATTTTACAAACTCATTCTTCTATGATTTGTTTTGAATGCCTCTTAACATTCCAAGTTATGATGATGCTTTGTCCAAGGCATTGTAGCACGTGAAAAAAAGCAAAACAAGAAAAAGGATGTGCACTGCTGGGTTGTCTACAAATGCACAGACATAACCAACAATTTCGTCTTGGATCAACAATTCAATTGATGACTATATTACTACATCTAGTCCTCAGCTAAAAATCCTCAATTTTTTTAAAAATTAATACAATATCCTTTCCTATAAGTACGAAGATGGTCATGGAGACCGATCTTCTTTGACTAAAAATCCTCAACTATATCCTTTAAACATGAAGATGGCTGAAGAGCCCAGTCTTCACTTTTAAAATTCCTCCATTAATCATTCCTATGAACACGAAGATGGCTAAGGAGTCCAGTCTTCGCTTTTAAAAGTCCTCCGTTTATCATTCCTATGAACACGAAGATGGCTAAAGAGCCCAGTCTTCGCCTTTGAAAAGTCCTAAGCTAAACATAGTAATGTCATCAATTAAATGTGTTTTCTCCGCAACTATTTAGTTGGTCTGCAAGTGCAAATGTTGATTAGTGTGCGTTGCATCACGAGCGGCGATATTTCCTTTGATGGACACGTTCATATGTTCCTTGAGTGTGACTTAATTATTGTTACAAACGTTCAATCGGAATATAAATGAAGACGTCTAACACAGTTATACATCCCTATGAATTTCTTTTTTAAGCACTCAAAGAATGATTTCACTGGGAATCGCAAATACATTTTGATCACCACATTAAGTGCAGAGGTCAAAGACCTGCTAATTATCACACATTTGTACACAAACGTTTGTAGATATCCTCATTACAATTCAATAAAGTTGTTACAAAACCTCACTGGTTACATCACTTCACAGTGTCTCAATGGATAAGAGATGAGCGTGACACAAACGACAATCCCAACTGTTCCTGCACAATCATCATATATCTGATGGCTTATATTTGCATCCTTTTTGTTTTTTTTAACCCTTGTTTTGCAAACGTGCATCAGTTGAATAGCTGGAGCTCAATAAAAAGTTTCAGGCTCGCTTTTATGGCTGAATCCTGTTTTGAGCTTGTTGACCTACACCTTCATCGTGATAAACTGACTGCAACGAATTTTTACGATGGCGTCGTGTTAGATCTCTGGAAGGTGGTCTACAAGCATCCGGTTTGAGGGCTGAATCAGCCTCACAAACTTCGCACTCAACTAATGTTGAGTGGGTTGAATCAGCCTCAAAGCTTGCACTCCACTAATTATGTCCCAACTATTATTCAACTGAACCGAAATAAGCGGTTATTTTACAAACTCATTCTTCTATGATTTATTTTGAATGCCTCTTAACATTCCAAGTTATGATGATGCTTTGTCCAAGGCATTGTAGCACGTGAAAAAAAGCAAAACAAGAAAAAGGATGTGCACTGCTGGGTTGTCTACAAATGCACAGACATAACCAACAATTTCGTCTTGGATCAACAATTCAATTGATGACTATATTACTACATCTAGTCCTCAGCTAAAAATCCTCAATTTTTTTAAAAATTAATACAATATCCTTTCCTATAAGTACGAAGATGGTCATGGAGACCGATCTTCTTTGACTAAAAATCCTCAACTATATCCTTTAAACATGAAGATGGCTGAAGAGCCCAGTCTTCACTTTTAAAATTCCTCCATTAATCATTCCTATGAACACGAAGATGGCTAAGGAGTCCAGTCTTCGCTTTTAAAAGTCCTCCGTTTATCATTCCTATGAACATGAAGATGGCTAAAGAGTCCAGTCTTCGCTTTTAAAAGTCCTCCGTTTATCATTCCTATGAACACGAAGATGGCTAAAGAGCCCAGTCTTCGCCTTTGAAAAGTCCTAAGCTAAACATAGTAATGTCATCAATTAAATGTGTTTTCTCCGCAACTATTTAGTTGGTCTGCAAGTGCAAATGTTGATTAGTGTGCGTTGCATCACGAGCGGCGATATTTCCTTTGATGGACACGTTCATATGTTCCTTGAGTGTGACTTAATTATTGTTACAAACGTTCAATCGGAATATAAATGAAGACGTCTAACACAGTTATACATCCCTATGAATTTCTTTTTTAAGCACTCAAAGAATGATTTCACTGGGAATCGCAAATACATTTTGATCACCACATTAAGTGCAGAGGTCAAAGACCTGCTAATTATCACACATTTGTACACAAACGTTTGTAGATATCCTCATTACAATTCAATAAAGTTGTTACAAAACCTCACTGGTTACATCACTTCACAGTGTCTCAATGGATAAGAGATGAGCGTGACACAAACGACAATCCCAACTGTTCCTGCACAATCATCATATATCTGATGGCTTATATTTGCATCCTTTTTGTTTTTTTTAACCCTTGTTTTGCAAACGTGCATCAGTTGAATAGCTGGAGCTCAATAAAAAGTTTCAGGCTCGCTTTTATGGCTGAATCCTGTTTTGAGCTTGTTGACCTACACCTTCATCGTGATAAACTGACTGCAACGAATTTTTACGATGGCGTCGTGTTAGATCTCTGGAAGGTGGTCTACAAGCATCCGGTTTGAGGGCTGAATCAGCCTCACAAACTTCGCACTCAACTAATGTTGAGTGGGTTGAATCAGCCTCAAAGCTTGCACTCCACTAATTATGTCCCAACTATTATTCAACTGAACCGAAATAAGCGGTTATTTTACAAACTCATTCTTCTATGATTTGTTTTGAATGCCTCTTAACATTCCAAGTTATGATGATGCTTTGTCCAAGGCATTGTAGCACGTGAAAAAAAGCAAAACAAGAAAAAGGATGTGCACTGCTGGGTTGTCTACAAATGCACAGACATAACCAACAATTTCGTCTTGGATCAACAATTCAATTGATGACTATATTACTACATCTAGTCCTCAGCTAAAAATCCTCAATTTTTTTAAAAATTAATACAATATCCTTTCCTATAAGTACGAAGATGGTCATGGAGACCGATCTTCTTTGACTAAAAATCCTCAACTATATCCTTTAAACATGAAGATGGCTGAAGAGCCCAGTCTTCACTTTTAAAATTCCTCCATTAATCATTCCTATGAACACGAAGATGGCTAAGGAGTCCAGTCTTCGCTTTTAAAAGTCCTCCGTTTATCATTCCTATGAACATGAAGATGGCTAAAGAGTCCAGTCTTCGCTTTTAAAAGTCCTCCGTTTATCATTCCTATGAACATGAAGATGGCTAAAGAGTCCAGTCTTCGCTTTTAAAAGTCCTCCGTTTATCATTCCTATGAACACGAAGATGGCTAAAGAGCCCAGTCTTCGCCTTTGAAAAGTCCTAAGCTAAACATAGTAATGTCATCAATTAAATGTGTTTTCTCCGCAACTATTTAGTTGGTCTGCAAGTGCAAATGTTGATTAGTGTGCGTTGCATCACGAGCGGCGATATTTCCTTTGATGGACACGTTCATATGTTCCTTGAGTGTGACTTAATTATTGTTACAAACGTTCAATCGGAATATAAATGAAGACGTCTAACACAGTTATACATCCCTATGAATTTCTTTTTTAAGCACTCAAAGAATGATTTCACTGGGAATCGCAAATACATTTTGATCACCACATTAAGTGCAGAGGTCAAAGACCTGCTAATTATCACACATTTGTACACAAACGTTTGTAGATATCCTCATTACAATTCAATAAAGTTGTTACAAAACCTCACTGGTTACATCACTTCACAGTGTCTCAATGGATAAGAGATGAGCGTGACACAAACGACAATCCCAACTGTTCCTGCACAATCATCATATATCTGATGGCTTATATTTGCATCCTTTTTGTTTTTTTTAACCCTTGTTTTGCAAACGTGCATCAGTTGAATAGCTGGAGCTCAATAAAAAGTTTCAGGCTCGCTTTTATGGCTGAATCCTGTTTTGAGCTTGTTGACCTACACCTTCATCGTGATAAACTGACTGCAACGAATTTTTACGATGGCGTCGTGTTAGATCTCTGGAAGGTGGTCTACAAGCATCCGGTTTGAGGGCTGAATCAGCCTCACAAACTTCGCACTCAACTAATGTTGAGTGGGTTGAATCAGCCTCAAAGCTTGCACTCCACTAATTATGTCCCAACTATTATTCAACTGAACCGAAATAAGCGGTTATTTTACAAACTCATTCTTCTATGATTTGTTTTGAATGCCTCTTAACATTCCAAGTTATGATGATGCTTTGTCCAAGGCATTGTAGCACGTGAAAAAAAGCAAAACAAGAAAAAGGATGTGCACTGCTGGGTTGTCTACAAATGCACAGACATAACCAACAATTTCGTCTTGGATCAACAATTCAATTGATGACTATATTACTACATCTAGTCCTCAGCTAAAAATCCTCAATTTTTTTAAAAATTAATACAATATCCTTTCCTATAAGTACGAAGATGGTCATGGAGACCGATCTTCTTTGACTAAAAATCCTCAACTATATCCTTTAAACATGAAGATGGCTGAAGAGCCCAGTCTTCACTTTTAAAATTCCTCCATTAATCATTCCTATGAACACGAAGATGGCTAAGGAGTCCAGTCTTCGCTTTTAAAAGTCCTCCGTTTATCATTCCTATGAACATGAAGATGGCTAAAGAGTCCAGTCTTCGCTTTTAAAAGTCCTCCGTTTATCATTCCTATGAACACGAAGATGGCTAAAGAGCCCAGTCTTCGCCTTTGAAAAGTCCTAAGCTAAACATAGTAATGTCATCAATTAAATGTGTTTTCTCCGCAACTATTTAGTTGGTCTGCAAGTGCAAATGTTGATTAGTGTGCGTTGCATCACGAGCGGCGATATTTCCTTTGATGGACACGTTCATATGTTCCTTGAGTGTGACTTAATTATTGTTACAAACGTTCAATCGGAATATAAATGAAGACGTCTAACACAGTTATACATCCCTATGAATTTCTTTTTTAAGCACTCAAAGAATGATTTCACTGGGAATCGCAAATACATTTTGATCACCACATTAAGTGCAGAGGTCAAAGACCTGCTAATTATCACACATTTGTACACAAACGTTTGTAGATATCCTCATTACAATTCAATAAAGTTGTTACAAAACCTCACTGGTTACATCACTTCACAGTGTCTCAATGGATAAGAGATGAGCGTGACACAAACGACAATCCCAACTGTTCCTGCACAATCATCATATATCTGATGGCTTATATTTGCATCCTTTTTGTTTTTTTTAACCCTTGTTTTGCAAACGTGCATCAGTTGAATAGCTGGAGCTCAATAAAAAGTTTCAGGCTCGCTTTTATGGCTGAATCCTGTTTTGAGCTTGTTGACCTACACCTTCATCGTGATAAACTGACTGCAACGAATTTTTACGATGGCGTCGTGTTAGATCTCTGGAAGGTGGTCTACAAGCATCCGGTTTGAGGGCTGAATCAGCCTCACAAACTTCGCACTCAACTAATGTTGAGTGGGTTGAATCAGCCTCAAAGCTTGCACTCCACTAATTATGTCCCAACTATTATTCAACTGAACCGAAATAAGCGGTTATTTTACAAACTCATTCTTCTATGATTTGTTTTGAATGCCTCTTAACATTCCAAGTTATGATGATGCTTTGTCCAAGGCATTGTAGCACGTGAAAAAAAGCAAAACAAGAAAAAGGATGTGCACTGCTGGGTTGTCTACAAATGCACAGACATAACCAACAATTTCGTCTTGGATCAACAATTCAATTGATGACTATATTACTACATCTAGTCCTCAGCTAAAAATCCTCAATTTTTTTAAAAATTAATACAATATCCTTTCCTATAAGTACGAAGATGGTCATGGAGACCGATCTTCTTTGACTAAAAATCCTCAACTATATCCTTTAAACATAAAGATGGCTGAAGAGCCCAGTCTTCACTTTTAAAATTCCTCCATTAATCATTCCTATGAACATGAAGATGGCTAAGGAGTCCAGTCTTCGCTTTTAAAAGTCCTCCGTTTATCATTCCTATGAACATGAAGATGGCTAAAGAGTCCAGTCTTTGCTTTTAAAAGTCCTCCGTTTATCATTCCTATGAACACGAAGATGGCTAAAGAGTCCAGTCTTCGCCTTTGAAAAGTCCTAAGCTAAACATAGTAAAGTCATCAATTAAATGTGTTTTCTCCGCAACTATTTAGTTGGTCTGCAAGTGCAAATGTTGATTAGTGTGCGTTGCATCACGAGCGGCGATATTTCCTTTGATGGACACGTTCATATGTTCCTGAGTGTGACATACATTTAGATCACCAGATTAAGTGTAGAGACTCAATGAATGAGAGATGAGTGTGATACAAATGACAATCCCAAATGTTCCTGCACAATTATATACATGTAATGGATTAAATCTTTTTTTTTTACATTTGTGTTGCGAATGTGTATTATTTGAATATCTGGAGCCAATAAATAGATGCATCTTGAGCGGCAACATTTCCTTTTGTGGAAACGTTTATACTGATTGTTCATTGAATGTGTTAGGGTTAGGATTTTTCGCATGCAATTGCATATCATATCACATGGAATAGTAGATTTTTTTTTTCACATTAACTCCCAACATGAAAATATAATGCACATTTTTCCACACCTTAGAAATGAAACAGTTTAAGAGTATTCAACTTAATATGTCATTATATTGCACATAATCACAAGAAACCATGAATGTTTTTTGTCACACTATTACACACTGAAGAATTGAAACAGTTTATTTAGTTAAAGATCTACATGAAGTCAAGTCAACTTGTTTATGCAATAGTACATCATATCACTGTGAATTGTAGATCCTTTTTTTTTGTCCAATTAAGTACTGGGGTTTAAAGACCATGCACATTAACACATAGTTGCTACAATAGTAACTTGAATCATCCCAATCTCCAAGTGGCAAAGTGAAAGTTGATGGTGATTCACAACTTTTCATTTTTGTCTCTGAATTCCATATTTAGAATACATTACTATTGAATTAATTCAAATGACAAAGAATCCAATTCCATTATTTGTTGAAATATATTTACATTTATACAGTTGGAATTATTTCAGAGCAATTCAGTTATTCTGAAAAATTTAATAGGAACATCCACATATTTTAACTGAAATTAAAATGGTATATCACTAAGTTTAACAAATGAAAATTCATTTACTTTCATAACTAGACACTACTAAAACAAATACAATACAAATTTCTTTAACTAGACAGGTGAACTTACAAGTTGTGTGAGAAGTTATGTGTTTGTGAAGTAAATACTGACATCATAATATACAAAACAAATACAGGAACCATGAATACATATACAGCATACAACTAATGCAGGATATTTAAAGTATCATGCACATACAACATACAACTAATGCAGGATATTTAAAGTAACATGCACAAACAACACACAACTAATGCAGGATCATTGCTTTACAAAAAATAAATGCTGTGAAGTATAAGAATATTTCTTACCTTATTCTGACTATGGCTCCATTTGAAGAAATTGCAGATGAACTTAAGATAAAACATGTTGATCATTTGTAGATCGGTAGAATCTTTTCACAGTGAGAGAGACATTTAATGTTCCTTCTGTAGCCTTGAAATGTTCATCCTTTTTCCTTGACCTCATGGACCATTTAGTCTATAAGTGAGTTAAGAAAAATGCACTGCTTAACAAATACATCACATTTAAATGCAGTATTGATAAAATTAGTGCATTTTAATATGTGGCAGTTTCTAACCTTTTCATTCAAGAAGAGATTTTCCTGTCTCAGACTTAATGTTTAAAGAGAATGTGTTTTTTAGTGATAGTCATTTTGTTGTCAAATAATAGTCACACTGTCTCACTGTGTGATGGAAAAATAGAAAAGGTTTATGAGACTTCATGGTATTTTAATGTCAATTTTTTTTTTATGTATCTCTCTTTGATAGGAGGTATAGTGGCTGAGCGGTAACACACTTAGCTTCTGAAGTTGAAGTCCCAGGTTTGAATCCTGATATTTTAAATTTTGGGACCTTTGGGTATGTCTAGATTCTACCCAACTCTAATGGGTACCTGACATTAGTTGGGGAAAGTTAAGGCGGTTGGTTGTTGAGCTGGCCAGATGACACCCTCGTTAACTGAGGGCCACAAAACATGACCTTTACATTATCCGCCCTATAGATCGCAAGGTCTGAAAGGGGAACATTTTTTTAAACAAGAATATCACATTCAACTTTTCATTTGGCTATATATATAAATGTGCCATGAAGAATGAAGCAAATTGCTTATTTTAAATTTTTAGGAAGTAATGCAGTCTAATGTGAGCTCATTAATTTGTGTTTTTAACCCAACAGCTCCAACTTTTAGTTTTGAAATGCTATCCTATTAAACAAAAGGAGATATCTCAAAATTTTTTTAAAAGTAAAAATTAATTTAAAAAAATGTAAATAATACAAACAAAATAAATAAATTACATAAATAGAAAAATATAGCTAGTTTTAAAATACTTCAAATATCTAAAGTATAAGTACACGTTTTAAAAATATCTAATTTCACAAGTAGGCCTTATAAGCTACCCTATCTAGACTTTTATTTAAAATATTTTTAGAAAAAGAAAAGACTATACAGATCTGGCTTTTGTTTTGTGGTTCTAAACTAGCTCTTATTGTCTGAAAGTTTAAGAAACTATTGCTAGGGTCCTAAAAAAATACATCAGAATTAGGCTCCTAGTGTAAAAACAATGCATCTTAAAGCAAAAGCTTTTGGGTTATAGTGTAAAAAAATATTTATTACCTTTATATGTAGATCACTAGATAAACTTTATGACAATAAAAGTGACAGTGGAGAATCAAAGCATCAGTAATGAATCAGTGCACAATGATTGAGCCAGTAACCTCCAGATCAGTAGCATGTAGAGTCTGTCTTTAAACAAAAAAACTTGAATGTTGAAGCAAATTTACAAATTGAAAGAAAAATGTCAATAATATAAAAAAAAAAAAAAAAAAAGGAAACAGTAATAGCCCTTGCCCAAGTGTATTAATATATATATACTAGACATTTTACCCGCGACCGCGGGTCTTTATTTGCGTATTACTGTCGACATAGTGTTTTTAAAACATTTAAACAAAATAATAATGTAATAAATAAAGCGAATGTGTAAATGTAAAAATAGTATGAATGAAGCCATCAAATCAAAATAGCTAATCTACTTAAATCCATTTTTTCAAATTAAAACATTTGCTACATATATTTGATTAAAATTTGAAATGAATAGACTTAATTTTGTATGTTCATGTGTTAAAGTATAAAGTAGATCTTGAGGTAGACATAGATCTAAAGCTACACTAATCTAGAGTTAAAAATTGGCTTTAATAGAGTTCATTCTGTGCTGCGCATGCGTGAACTTTTTTCATGAATGAATATAGGCCTATCTCAACACGGCTACGCAGCTTTAGCGAACAGCGAACGAATGTATTAAAAATGCTTTCGAAAAACAAATTTGAATGTTAACTTGATTAAAATATGAAATGAATGGACTATAATTAGTATGTTCATGTGTTAAAGCATAAAACTATCTTTGCAAAAAGAAGTTTTATCATCTTAGAGTTCAATAAGAGTTAGACCTAGGCATAGACTCAGTAGAGAGAAGTGTTAGTGTGTAACCATTTGGTAAAGTCTAATGAAAGAATGTGCATCGGGATATCTAAATTCGCAGATATAAATAACGAATTAATGTAAAAATGCTTTTGAAACACAAATTTGAAGATTAATTTTATTAAATAATGAAATCAATAAACTATATTTTGTATTTTCATGTGTCAAAAAAAAAAAAAAGTGCAAAGTTTAATTCTTAAAATTAGATCTAGATCTAAATCCTTTCGATCTTTCTCATGTCAACATTTTAAGCATCGCCTAGATCCATAAAATACTATAGCTGTAATAGAGTTGGTCTTTTTTTTTTTTTTTGAGGGTCTTAAGTTTGTTTTATGGCTACAATACATACACTACGGTCTAAGTTGGTACCCAAGGAACATTTCTGACAAGCTTTATCAAGATTGGTCAAGCGGTTTTTATTTCTATACTGGAACATACATACCTACGCCAAACATTCTGCTTTATATAATATATATATATATTTATATATATATATATGTATATATAAAATATCAACCTTACAAATCAGAAGGTAACTTATTATAAAAATGTATGCACTATTCAAACAGTAAATGTGAAGCAGCTCTTGTGTGATTGCAACTACACCACCTAATAAAAAGTTCACATTTTGGTCCTAATTTGTTAACTTAAGAAGAAAACATGTAGCTTATAAACCTAGAACTAGAGCAATGTTTGAAAATTTGCTGGCCAAACAACCCATGGTTAACCAATGGCCATAGAAACAGTTGAGCTTGACACTATCTGACCCATGATCACTTGGTCTGAAACGAGTACTCTAAAACTAGTACTCTAAAAATAACATTTTATGTTTTTATAACAGATTTTTATATGCTTATAAAATTAACAATTTTTTTTTTTACTTTGCTTTAAGATATTTGACTGGTACACTAGAATTCAACTCACCTATTGTTCTTAGAGAATTACCTAAGTAATCTTGGACACAAACTTGATCTCCTTGGCCTGACATATCCAGACTCCTGACATTGAAGTACAGTAAAGTGGGTCACTACCAATGCAAGAAAGGTGTACACACTGTTTGGCAGAGTGACTTGGCAATGAAGACTTGTATATCATAGGGGTGCACTGCTGATAGCTGATACCCTGAAAACAGTTTGTGATTACATAATCTTATTTGATTGACCTAAATTTTGTAAATTAATAAATGCCTTTTAATATTATATTAGTTATGATGATGCATTGTCCAAGGCTAAGTAATGCATCAAATAACAAAGATAGTTGTCTAACAAAATAAATACCTATAGCTTTTAATATTTTCTTCTTTTGTAAAATTTGTGTGGTGAATGAAAATAAAATTTTGTACTCACTGTGTAGCCATCTTCATAGTGTTGGATAGGATGACAAATTGGTACTGTTGGCAACAGAATGTTTGCTTGTTAAGATTCTGAAATATGGAAACATCATATACTGAATTAGAATATCTCTTAAAATACACTATCTCATGATATTAAAATAATAGTAAAATAATATATTCAATGTGCCTTCCATTGTAAAATGTGTGTTTTGTACTCACAGTGTAGCCATCTTCATAGTGTTAAGAGATGAACCAGACAAACCATCAAACATTTGTTGATATGTAGTACAGGAATATGCTAAGCAAATCTGAAGCTTGACCAAAACACAAAAAAATGTATAACAAGTTATTTATTATTTTTAACATGCAATGATAAATTATTTGAGAATTAGCAGTTAAAGAAAAGAAAAAATTAAGTCTTACTTTGGCCTTGAAAGCTTTAATTCATAAAAATGCCAAAGAGAAAACTGTCATCTCATAGCAGATTATCAAGGAATATTTGTTGCTTGGATGACAAATTGGTACTGTTGGCAGCAGAGAATGTGTTTGTTAAGCTGATTAAATATGGAAACTTGAACTAGAATATCTCCTAAATTCACTATCTCATAACATGGTTTCTATGAAAACAATAGTTAAGCCTATAAGTATTGCATGGTTTGACTATGTTAAATAAGATATGAAGGAAAAATACTTGCCCTATAATTCCCATGATGTTTACTTCTAGTTTCAATTTCTTCATTCATATATTTACCTGACCTGTCTGTTTACAGCTTTGGCTTTTATCTTCCAGGCTAGTAGTTGATTAGTAATCAATACTCAACATCTTGAACTGATTAAAAAAACAACTACAAGGTAAATAAATAATTGTATAATTACACATTAAGATGCAATTATTATCATTTGAATTCAACCAGATATCAAGTAGCTGAGCATTTAAACAAATAAATGGCAACTAATAAAAAATTGCTTAAAATTATTCACTATACAACAATATCTGTTGTTTTATAGTTTTGAAATATTTGTGCTTCAAGTAGGATGTTCTATTGAGAATAAACTTTGCCTTGACCTCGGGAAAAAAAAGTAAAAAAAATATATAATTATATATATTGAAAAAATTACATAAAATATACAAGTTAGTACAATCAAAAAAAAAAAAGGAAGGATTCTACAAACATGTGTTGCCTTGTTTTAAGTCTCTACTAGTTCTGCTCTTCATATTTACTACTCAGAGATGATTTACAAATTTGTATGGCACTCTCTTTCTTGAATAAGATCTATTCAACATCTTAATCTGAAAAATGTGAAAATATAATTTTATTTAACTTGTTACAATAATCATGACTATATGTACCTAACTCTAAATGCTAAATGACAGAAATGATTTTTTTTATGTAAAAAATTTCAAAGCAATTACCAAAAGCCAAGAGGACAAAGAATATTCAAAATGTTATCTAATATTGAGCCCAAGGAAATCCATGATGAAAAAGCTTAGTGAAAAGCACAAATGCTGAAGTTCCCTAAAAAAAAAAAATTATGTTAACATTGATATTCACCAATGTAAGCACAAACACAAAAGATAGAATTCAAATAAACATTTAAAAATTAGAATATTCATAATTTGCCAGTTGCTTTAGTATACATAAAAAATAAAAAAATGATATTTTATTTTAAAAAAAAAGGTAAAACATTTAGATGAACTACTTGTCTTATAAGCTCAATAGACAGATGAATGGAAAAGTATGTTGAAACAGGTCCAGAATTCTTGATGGCTAGAGAACCACAGGAATGGAATTGGCATGATTAAAAAAAATTTGGATATGCTTACTTCACTGATTTTTCCTGTTCCCCATAACTTGTACCTACATCTGAAGAGAACTAAGCTATACTCAGCATCTTAACCTGAAAATTGTTATAAAGTGTGTACAGGCTGATAAATCAAATACAAGAGTCTTAGTGAAGATTCTGGGATTTTGACTAAGCTTCATAATGAGATAATCCCCAATTGGTTCTAGCTCTCTAAATGTTAAAGTGAAGAAAATTTATTAAAGTTATTAAAGTTGTTATGTATACATTTGAAACTGATTACCATAAGGCTAAGAGATAACAGAAAACAAATATTCTTAAATTGTTAGGAAAATATTTAAAACATTTTCAATTAGCATGCAATAAAAAAAAAAAAAAGAAAAAATGCAATTAAAATATACAAATACATAGAAAAAAAATATACTTGCTTTGATAGATCTGTAGTAAGAAACTGGTTCTTATTTAACATACATGAAAAGAAATGAATTAAATTAAAGTAGTTAAATGTAACATTGGAAAGGACCACTTGCCTTAAAAAGAGAAATATGGTACAAGCTTGCTACAATTCTGATTATAGGTGCTTTTTATTTCTCAGATGTCTCTTAGTCATAGTTCTCATAATCTAGATCCCATTTCTAGATCACTTGGCTGTAAACTGCATTTGGAACTGAAAATGTTATAAAATATGAGAATATGGATGTTATGACTGCAAAGAGAAAGAGTTTATTTTAAGGATATTGACTTTATTACCAAATTAGTAAGGCTAAACCCGAGTTTACCTATCTCATTAATAATACATCAATCATAATAAGGCTTTTCTAACATGCATATATTTAAAACTAGTTTCCAAAAACTAAGATAACAGAAAAAAATACAAAGTGTTATGTTAATATTAAAAACAAGTTTTAATTAGCATGCAGTACAAAGTCAAAAAAAATATACTATTACTTACTGTGCTGCTCAATATCTATATATACCAATTGCCTGCCTATTCTTTATTAAGCAAGCATCAAACGAAAATTAAGTCTAAATTACATAAATTATAGCATTTGAAGCAATGTCTGGAAAAAAAAACAACAACATAGCATCTAATCTTCACTACTCTCCATCACAACACCCTCACCTGTTCCTTTGTTGGACTGTTGGGGCACCACACACAATCTGTCAACTTTCCTTCACTTCATTCACAAGGCTGTACACAATCTCATTCTGAACATTTTTAATGTGATATGAAGCTTGTGTTGAAACTTTGGCTGCTAACAAAAAAAAGTTTGAATTCATTATTTCGAGATGCACATCAAGCATTATGAAATTCAACCATTGTTATGCATAAATTTAATTACAAAATGTTCTATAAAATCAGAAAATTATTCTTTAAATGTTATATAAACATTGAAAATATATTCTCCAATTGCATGCAAAAAAAAAACAAAAACAGAATATAACTGAAACATTTAAAAAAAAAAACCTTACTAGATCAGTAGTTCCACAGCTTTCCTGTTCTTAACTAGCATACTTCAAATGAAAGAATGAAATTAAATAAAAAATGCCTAAATCACATTGAATAGATTACTTGCCTTAAATTAACACTTTGTAGCATAACACTTCACACATGTTTCAACTTCTGACCAGTTCCTCACAAGTGATGGTTTAACTAGACATTGATCTGAAAATATTACAAAATTTAATTATGATAATGAATATATAAAACATTGGTCTATGAAATAGAGTTGTTAAGTTTTTTTGAAGATAAAATTTCAACTTTACTATTAAAACTAGATCTATAAAAACTATATGAAGCAAAATGAGATATTAATTAACATAGTTATTCTTTAAATAATTTCAATTAAAAACATGCTCAATTTGCATGCAATAACACAAAAGATAAAGCAACACAGAAAAAAAGAATGAAACTTGTAAAGATACTTGCTTTGCTAGATCAGTGGTTTAATAGCTTGCCCTTGCTTATTAAGAAAATTTTATGACACAATGACATTAAATTCAAAATTGTTAAATTCTACCTTTGTCAATGACTACTTGCCTTAAAGAATGCTGGCATCCTTCAAAAATCCTTGATACACCAATTTTTTTAGCGTTTTTATTTATTGTCTGCTTCTTAGAGGTAATAATTTCTAGCAATCTGTATGATGTTCCCATTTTATATTATAAAGAAGAAGTCTGTGTTTAATCTGAAAAAAAAATTTGCAAAGTTAAAAACTATTTTTTTTACAAAACTCCTGTTTAAAATATAATTGGTTGCTAAATTTTTTTAAACACTAGGTCTAAGTTATATTTCTAGCATAACAAGGCATCATCTTTAATACAAAGGACTGAAGGTTATGGATAAGCACACAGTCTTTAATATAAAGATTATGGATGAGTGACACCATCTTTAATACAAAGATTATGGATGAGTGACGCCATCTTTAATACAAAGATTATGGATGAGTGACACCATCTTTAATACAAAGATTATGGATGAGTGACACCATCTTTAACACAAAGATTATGGATGAGTAGGCCTGCAGTATTTCACATGACTATGCAGACCAAGTTGTCAATGCATATTTCAACACAAATTAACAACTTAAGACCTAAAATCTAAACTAAGTAACTAGCTATGTTATTAAGGCAGCATTTTCTTTTGATAATACAAAGTAGAACTAGGCCTAGGATACACTTGATACTGCTAACAATAACACAAAAGTAATGTCAGTAGTTAGATGTTTACTAGATTTCAGGAGATGAAACTCAGTATCGAAGCTCGATAGAAGCGTTTACAAACTGGTGCACCGACAACTTTCTAGAACTGAATGTAACAAAAACTAAAGAACTTATAATAGATTTTAGAAAGAAAAAACATAATATACGTGAACTGCAAATAAACACTACATCTATAGAGCAAGTAAAGGCATATAAATATCTAGGTGTTATCATCAACAACAACATAAAAACATAATATACGTGAACTGCAAATAAACACTACATCTATAGAGCAAGTAAAGGCATATAAATATCTAGGTGTTATCATCAACAACAACATAAAAACATAATATACGTGAACTGCAAATAAACACTACATCTATAGAGCAAGTAAAGGCATATAAATATCTAGGTGTTATCATCAACAACAAGCTTTCATGGGAAGACCACCTTGGAACTCTGGCAAAGAAGGCAGCCCAGCGACTCTTTTTTCTATACAAACTTAATAGCTTTAAATTAAGCAAGAAGATCCTTGAGACATTTTACCGCGGGACTATGCAGAGTCTGCTAACATACGGAATAACTTGTTGGCAAGGCAACGCCTCATCTAAACTGTTGCGACGTCTAGAAAAAATCATTAAAAAAGCATCTAAAATTACACTTACAACATTGCCACATTTAAAGGAGCTTTTTGAATAAAAGTGCCTAAGAAAAATCGAAAAAGTCTTGGAAGACAACGGCAACCCGCTCCATCAGAACTACGACAGGTCGTCGCGAAGTGGGCGACTGCTGTCAATCAAAACAAGAACAGAGCGGTACAAAAACTCGTTCGTACCTCACTCGGTCAGACTCTATCACCGCCACTCATTGATCAGGGAACATGAAATGCACCAAGATACCTGTCTGTAGTTGCTGAATGAACTCTTTATGTTGTCTGTTGTATTTGTGTGTATTTTTCTGTTGTGTTGTCTTTATATGAGAAAAGAGTCCTTGTAATCACAACAAATTTCCGTAAGGATCAATAAAGCAGTCTTAGTCTGAATTATATATATATATAATATAGATCTTTAGCCTAGAAATATATAGTAATATGTAGATCTGGCTTATAGAGCACTAGAATCTCAATCTAAATTAGATCTGTCTAGACCTCTAGATTCTAAGAATCTAGATTAATAGTTACACTGCTTACAGATAAGCTGGTTATCGTGACGTAAGCAAATTTACTTTATCTAAAAGGCCTATAGAGTGAATAGTCTATACTGGCTGTACATCTTAGACTTACATCTAGATCTAAATTCTAAATCTAGACATTAATTACCATGCGGCTGATGCCATAAAGAGTTATATCTAGTTGCCAAAGCAAATAAATATTGACTAGATAATAAGATGGTATTACTAAATTTAAATCAGATCTAGTTCAAAGACACTGCAAACTGAAACAGACCACAAGGGGCATTTACGAGATAGATAATAGATAGGAGCGTACCATTTGAATGCTGGCAACACACTCATTACACTGAACTTTGTTCACTTCGACCGCAAGAGACCACCAGGCTTAAGCTTGATCGAGATTAGATCGACGGGATTGGTCAATTTATCCGAGACATGTGCATTTGTTACATCCGGAACTAGATAGACCTACGCCTAGTTGTACACACTGACGTTTAGTTGCTATGAAACAATAGATCGCTTCAATTACTCTGACCCGTGACCCCTCAATACACATACACACAACCTACTAACCAGTGGTTCGGCAAACTCGTCATCCAAAAGAGAGAAATTTAAACAATACAAAATTGAAGTTTGATCAGAGTTAGTAGCCCTGGAGACATTTTTATTGAAATAATTAGGATTTAAAGTACAATCTCGCGACTACCGGGAGTGAGTTCCAAACCATTAATTGATACACAGCTATAAATTGTGTGCCGATTATTATTTTTATCTTTTTAAGACATTTATTATAAACTTGTTATCTTGTACCTGATTGGATATTCTAAGTCCCCCACCCCTAGCGACGACACTCAAACTTGACAGGTAACAAGAGTTGTCTGCATGGATGGGCAGACGTCTGGTGACCTTTTTGTATTTCCCTGCTTGTACTAGCATAAGGTCAAGGTTATTAATGGTTAGAGATCTCGTTGCATGCTTGGTGTTGCTTTGCAAGAGACATTGAATCTTTCCAACCCAATAATATTACGATACCGTAAACAAAAAAAATAAATAGATCTCTCTATATATTTTCTGGTTATGACTAATCTAAAATTCTAACATGTAGCCTATTGTTTTATCAATTAGATCTATAATATCCCCCCCCCCCACCCCAAAGTCTAGATTCTAGACTAAATCTAGGTCCATAACTTAACACATACAACGATATTCCTCGCTTGCTATATAAGATTCCAAATAAAGTTGATCTTGTTGAGTACACTTAACTTCTTATAAATTACAAACGTTATTTCAAAAAGTAAGATAATTACGTCCTACGCATAGGCCTATCATGTGTCAATCTAGTACCAAGAGTCTGCAGTCGACCACGCAACGTGTCATACAGCCCAAAAGCATCTTCGTGCTTCAACACAGCCATCGCGTGTGTCCATTATCGCACGAGTTTCTCGTCAAAATAATGCCAACATTGGCAAGACTGCACTGGGTCGGAAATAAGGGAAGTAATTGAAAACATTATAATAGGTTAATGAAGCCTTGCTCACCATTGTGAAAAAATATATATTATTATGGCAATACCACCATCTACACCAGGGGTTCTCAGCCTGTGCATATTCTGTATTGTGTATTGCTGTATGTGTGTGGGGGGGAGGGGGTGTCGCGGCAGAGTGGGGGATTGTAAAAAGGGTCGCGGAACTTAAAAGGCTGAGAACCGCTTATCTACACAGTAGACCTACTTGCAAAGTGTTTCCTTCAGAGAACAGTACAAAGGAAAAAAGAAGAGACAGACAGAGACAGCGATTAGAAAACAACAAAAAGAATGGACGTGCCTGTCTTTGGAAGAGATTTTATTCAAAGCAAAGGACAGAGTGGGATGGAGGAAGACGGTTGACCGATCATGAGTGGTGCCCCAACGGGCAAACAGACCAAGGGATAGGTGGAGGTCAATAAAGGCGCCACGACACATGGTGCACAGACAGCTGGTTCAATGGAATTTAGGAAATTTAGGCACCGGATATTTAGGCACCGCGTATTTACGGATATTTAGGCACCCGGAAATTTAGGCACCCAGAAATTTAGGCACTTTTTGACAAAGCAGAAAATTAGGCACCGGACAATTAGGCACACTTTAATAAGCGATCTTTATTTTGAAAATAATTTTAAAATGTTAACCTATATTTTATCCTTAGGCTATGGGCTATCGGTGACGTTATAATAAATAGCCACTATAACGATTCTAACTAAAGAAAAGCTGGCAAAATGGGAAAAATGACAATCATGAGAATGTGTGGAAAAATGACTCCTGAGTCATTATATAATATAGACATCACAGGATTCAGGGGAGGGGAGGTAGAGATGATTCTCCGCTCATTGCTTCCATCACCAACCCCTATAAGGTTGACTGACTGGTAAGTTGTTTTTTTTTAAATTGATGATTATGCAATTTGTGTAAATATTTAGTTACTAATGTAAATAGTTTAGATTAAAAAGTACTATAAAATATTTTTATTATGTCGGGGAGTGTTGGCGATAAATATAATCGCGATCGCCCTCTGCTTGTGGGAAAGGGAGGGGTCGTACTTTTAAAATGGGATGGGCGGAGGGGGGGGGGGGCGCACACACTCTCACTTAAATGAGAAGATTTCTCGCAGGTAGATGTAAACTTGGTCGTAAAAGTTACGTAGTGAATCTGGAGGCTACACACTGGACTAAAGGGTATGGAAACACTAAGGTGTTAGAATGGAAGTCTGGGGATTCTATTTTAGAGGCCTTCCAAAAACTTTGGTAGACATGTTTCTGTTAAAACCATCATAATAATAGTAACAGTAATAAAAAAAATAATAATACATATAAGGGAAATAAACACAGATACATTTCATTGGGCAGTGTTGAAAGTTAGGGAAACGAGTGCTTTTTTTTGTTGTTGTTGTTTTTTTTAAATCATATGTGTGTGTGTATTAATGTGTGTGTGTGTATGTGTGTGTGTATGTGTGTGTTTATTAATGTGTGTATGAAACCTTTTTTTTGTCGTTGTTGTTTTTTTTTTGTTTTTTTCATTCTAAAGGAAAAAAAAACTTGTCTCGGGAACTGAAGACAAAAGGAATGGGCGGGAATCCAACCTTCTGGAAAGTTGTAGTAAATATATTTGGTTTATGATAGAGAAGGCGGGGCTAAATTGGAACATCAACAATCTTCTATAAGCAGAATAAGTATCTACAAGAGACCAATATTCCAAAAAAAAATGATATTAAAATTTTTAACTCATCTGTCTTTTCCATACACTTTTTTTTTTACATTTTCAAAACATTATATTTTATCGTAATTTCTAGCCGTTTTGCGATTTCCATTGCAATTTATATAAATATTATATTACATAAATTTACATATATATTCAATAAAAGTGAATGACCACATTTGTAGGACGTAACACACCTATACACTCCCACAATAGATCTTCCTAAAGGGGTTACCCATTAACAATATAAAGAAGGAGTGTTAATAATAGAGATTAATGCTATTATAAAATATGAATACTACTTTAGTTTATCAACATATTTAATTCCTATTAGTAACGCGCGCAAATCCCTCCTGCTCATTCCCACTATAAGAAGACAATTTTCTCCAGACTTCCATTTTAGCAGTTTGTACAATGGTGTACCCTGCCCTGTACTCCAGTGTGTAGCCTTGAGACTCATTAGTCATTCTCACGACCTAGTTCAACATCTACCCGCGACAAATCCTCTCCCTTTAGTGGGAGTGCGTAGAGGGGGAAGGGCTAAGGAGGTGAAGCCATGAGAAGAGAACTCTACCTCCCCTTCCCTGAATCCTATGAGGTCTATATTTTATAATGACTATTTATCCGGAGTCATTTTTTCCACACATTCTCACGATTGTCATTTTTCCCCCCTCGTTTTATCAGCTTTTCTTTTATATCAGGAAAATTCAGTAAGAATCGTTCTAGTTGCTATTTGTTTTTATAACGTGACCGATAGCCCAGAGCCTAAGGATGAAATATACGTTAACATTTAAAAAAAAAAAAAAATTAAGGTCGCTAATTAAAGAGTGCCTAATTTTCCGCCTTGCCAAAAAGTATCCGGTGCCTAAATTTCCACATACCGGTTCAATGACACCGAGTTAATTCAAGATCCCCCTGGCCATTTTGTAAATTCTATTTTCTGACTCTCTTAGATGACCAAATTGCCTACCCCTGGTCTATGCGAATGAATAATTGTGCGAAATTCAACTTTATCCAAGAATGGGTGTGGGAGAATAAAGTGTACATACTTTTCAACAGACAGATAGACAGAGTTGCAAGTTTATTCTTAATTTAGAACTAACCAATTTGGATCCAACCAATTTTATAACAAACATTTGAGAATTTAAAACTATTCAAATTTATGTTTGTGGATTACTAAAGTCGATAGGTTTTCAAACTAAATATTAATGAGGATTAATTAATCTCATTCAAAGAATTCGAATTAGGGCAGGCAAGAGTGATTACAGAGTTTAGGCATTCATTTATAAATCTTCATAATAAGCACACTGCGCCCAAAGCTTAAAAGCTCATTTTTGGCATGACTCGTATTATTATTATTATTATTATTACTACCAACTCAACTAATTTCTCATCTGTTATAGTATAATACGCTTGAACTTGGTGTGACGATCACACTTGCCAGGAATTATATTATCAAACTTGACAATTCAATGAAATGAAGAAAGAAACATCTCTCTGTATATTCTTAAAACTTCTTTAATAATACTTCTTCAACTTTCACATCAAATTAACTTCTCAATTCAATAACAACTTGACTTGATACTTCATAAATCAAACTTAAAGATACATGAAACTTCACTTAGTATAACTTCAACTTATAAAACTTTCATTAAATGGTCCCGCTAATATCACAAAACTTAACTAAACCTTTACTAAGAGAGAACTTAAGAGATAAGTAAGCGAGGACCATTGCTCTACAAGAACTAGTACTATGCGAGGACCCCGTCTAACTGACTTTCACCTAATTTATACTTTCTTTGATCGCACGTTCCAGAATCATGGAACCTTCTCAGATAATTATTTTAGTAACTTTGACCTTCTAGAAGCTGACGTGTGCAATTTTTCCCCATTAACCCTTTTCTTTGATTGGATATCTAAAATTAACTTGTTTACGCTGGACAGCACTGGCTTGACCGCGAGCTTCTAGAAACTGGTCGAAATAGGTCACAGATTCGACTCGTGACACTTGGCTACCTATAAAGGGGGCCCGAAGTCGACACCCGAATCGACCGGAGTTTTGGTTACTAAACCCCTAAAGGCAGAACGAAAAACCTTCTCCCAGATCCCCCCCCCCCCCACACACACACAAATGAGATTGGAGACAGTAGCGCTCTGAGCATGCTATAAGCATGAAAGTGGCGCTATATATAAAACTATAATTTATAATTTAAATATGTAACAGGTCAATAGAAGTGAAAGAGGAACATTTCTTTATAGATTGCCCGTTGTTTTCTGAGGTGAAAGATACAGTGAAAAGTCTGCTAGATGCTAATAGTGACTCAGATTCGGATGTAAATCTTGCTATGCTTTTAAAAGAAGGTTTCAAAATTACGCAATAAAGGCGCTAGGGAAGAAAGAGCACCTGTACAATTTGTTCTTGGTGTATAATGCAATGATAGTTCAGAAGACTAAGACTAAGCACTCTTCTTTCATTTATACACAAAAACACCATCAACATTCTACAAAAGTGAACAGGCACAAGACACAGAGAAGTTTCTTAATAAATGACGACACAAAGACACAAGACACAAAGACAACGAGAAGTTTCTTGAGTGACGACACAAAGACAAAAGACATCGTGAAGTTCCTTGAATGATGGAACAAAGACAAAAGAGACCGAGAAGTCCCTTAAATTAAGACACAAAGACACAAGACACAAAGACATCGAGAAATTCCTTGAGTGACGTCACAAAGACACAAGACACCGAGAATTTCTTTGATTGATGAAACAAAGACACAAGACACAGAAACACAATGACGCAATACACAAAAACATTGAGCAGTTCCTCAAGTGACGACACAACGACAAAAGACACAAAGACACCGAGACGTTCCTAGAGTAACGACACAAAGATACAAGACACAGAAACAAAAAGTCACAAGACACAAAGACACAAGACACCGAGAAGTTCCTGGAGTGACGACACAAAGAAGTGTTAATGCTTTTCATGTGCCCTAAACATTTTCTCGCAAGGTTACAAAATCTCTACCAGTCATTGACCCGATCCATTAGAACACTGACCCTCTGGTTTTTCCGTGGAGTGACTCACGCCCAATAAGTTCTACAAATATGCTCAAATTACCATTCTATAACTAAACTTGACTGGGCAACACTTCAAATGTCAGCAGAGTCGTCCAAGAGTAACGAAAAGACATACATTGCATAGACACGGAAATATCCGATACTAAAAATAAACCAAACAATGTTGGCCTTATGGGTTAGTCAGTACAATAATAATGTCGTAATAGCTAGAGTCAAATTCCTGATTTAATTTTATTTGCTTCTAGAACTCGGCTAATATTATTTTTTACGAACTGACGTGCCTCTTCTTGTTTTCCTTTTCTCGGGGGAACAATGCGCCACTTTAATCGCATGTGTCATAGGTTAGCCACCCCTGATTTAGGATGACGCTGTTTGTATTCAGTGTACACACACTTGCTGTCAATCCTCCAAATATTGTATTCTCTGGGAGCCTGCTTTAAAATGATTTAATAATTGACTGATGAATGTAATTGAGATCATGCCAGAATGAAATGTCTTTATGCAATGTAAATCTTTTTTTTTATATACAGCTTTCAGAGCGATTTATTTGCTTTTAATAATTAATAATGGTTAGATGGACAATTTTTCTCTTGTTTTCTTTTGCTTAAAGTATTTGCATGCTTTTTTTTTTTTTTTTGTTATTTTTTCACTTTAAACTTTTTTTTTTTAACGTACAGTAGTTTGGTTTAACATATATATAGATAGATACATAGTTCTTTCATTGAGATTACAAGTTTTTAATGCCCTTCTTTGAGACACTTCTCCCTAACCATCAAGGGAGGCAAGAGTCAGTATCTGGGAAGTTTCTGCTTTGCGACAATTTCTTGACATATAGACATCGTTGAATATTTTAAAGACGCCGCACATTGAGTACCGTAATGTTGCTATTGTCATAACTTTGTTATTGTCGTAATGTTGTTCTTGTTGTAATGTTATTGTCGTAACGTTGTTATTGTCGTAATGTTGCTATTGTCGTAATGTTGTAATGTTGTTATTGTCGACGCCGCTATTTCCCGTAAGGTTGTCATTGAAACTGAAATGGCAATGGAATTGGATATAAGTACTTTATTCAAACCACTGCTGCCTTGCAGCTCTGCCCAAACATAAACCCTGAAGAAAAAATCTGGATCTTACGAACTTTAGGAAGCTTGCAGCACTCAGTGCTACACACTGTCATAGTCTTCGACTCTACTTATTTCCAAACTGTATCGTCACTTCTGCAGCGTAAAGGAATAACTTCTGTGTGGGCCACCATAGCTAATAATAATAATAAGATAAGATAAGATAACTTTTATTGATCCAATCAAATGGAAATTCGGTTCGAAGTGCCTATTCCAGCTGGAAATAGGCTTTAGCCCTATTCCCAATCGTCTGTTCAGGTCAATGAGGTCAAAACCTTATTCCCAGTCAACTGGAAGTGGTTCTTATGTTAAAGGTCAAACAAGATGGCTGGAATCAATCATACATGCTTTGTCCACAGTCACTGATTTGATTTAGAGTTTTAAGATAGATCTAGTAAATCTAGATATAGTATTGTTCACTTTATCTAGATCTAGAATCTAAAGTTGTTTTATGACATTAAAAAAAAAACAGCATGAAAAGAATTAAGCAATGACAATTAAATGTAATGCTGTACTAGTATTTCTTCTATTATTTGCTTTAATAAATGTATGACATACATAAGACAAAAAAAAAAAAAACAACACCAAAGTCTCTGTTGATTGTGTTGTGCTATTTATGTAGAAGATTTTAAACTGCATGGCAAGGAGCAAGGACACATTGATTTCTAGCTTTGTTAATGATATATGGTTACAATACAAGAAAAGTAATAATTTTTTCCCCACATTTAAAAAGGTGCCGGTATCATATGCCGTATCGGATCGTACCGTCACAAAAAAGTCACATTGCCCTGTATTTGAATTATTTAAAAAATGTTTATAAATTATAATTAGTCAATAGGTCATTCATAAATAATAATAAAAATTATAACATAAACTAAGAATGCTAACAAAGAAAGACTTAATAAGTAAAGATTTTTTTTTTAGTGCTTATTGTCAAAGCCAAGTCAAAAAAAAAATTTAATTGGAGATGATGTGACCAGGAATGAAATGAAAACAAAAACAGTGAATAAATATATTTTATTTATCTTATAGCTATTACAAATATTCAGCTCAAAGATTTAACAAAAATATGACCTAACAATTCTATAATAAAATAATCTATGAAGTAAACATTGTTCCTTTAATTACATTAGGGAAAAAATAATAGAAGTTTAGTAAATTGTAAAGATTTATCAATATCAAACAAATTTTATTTAATAGCTATTTTCTATTATCTTCTTTTAAATCAATCACTTAAAAAAAAAACATTTAATTGATAGGATTTGACCTAAACACAGTTGACTGGGAATAAGGTTTTGACCTAATTTGACCCTGTTGACTGTGAAATAGGGTTTTGACCTTATTTGATCCATCCATCCGGTTGGGAATAGGGTTGAAGCCTATTCACAACTGGTTGGGAATAGGGTCCGCCAATTCGGTTTGACTACAATTGACAGCCTCAGTGTAACTACTGTACAATAACAATATAGATGCACATACGAACGACATTCACACACGATAAACACATACTCATAACCAGCGCTTTATAAATAGACTTCTATGTACTTCTCGATGATGACAGAATGTTAATTTTCAATGCTGGTAATCTAAGGTCTATTATTACTGAATGTTTTAATTTTCTTCTTTGGTACAATCATGCTTTCACAGAACTGGATGTACGAATTAATAGTTGTGGCAAGTTCATATGTCTGGGCAGTTGTTTACAAACATGCCCCAATCTGTTTGCTCCAGACAACTTTGTGGCTGTAAAACAGCGTCGTCAGACCATGACTGGACGGACTGTACTTCGGATTTTGTTGTTTTTAAAACCGGTTTGTACGTGGGTGTAAGATGGATTATTGTGTGGTCCGACTCTCTGAGGGGAAATAACGATCGAGATGTGTAGGCCATTTTTATGTTGCTATAACACATGTCCAAGGTTTTATCGTGCCTTGTGGGACAATTAACATATTGACTATATGTTGGCAAGTGTTGAGCTAACGAAAGATGATTGAAATCTCCCATAACTAGTCGGGCAGCATCAGAACTTTATATTCAAATAGTATACACAATGTCGAGTATATGTTTTTTTGCTTTCTCTGTGTTGGCTGTGGGTGGTATATGCACAAGTATGACGTAAAATTGTGTAAACTCTCTCTCTCTCTCTCTCTCTCTCTCTCTCTCTCTCTCTCTCTCAGGCCTGAGATTGTTACATAGTAGTTCAATATCGGTCGTACACACTTTAGTTTTGATTGAGATATTGCTGACACAACAGTACTGTTTATTGACATAAATGGCCAGCCCCCCTCCTCTTGTTTTGCCGCTATCTGTTGTTCTGTCTGATCTGTTCAAAAGAAACGCATCCAAGTTTACTGATACATCGGGAATAATTTCATTTAGCCATGTTTTAGTGAGACAGTTTAGCGAGCTTTCACGGTAGACATGTCTGCAGCAACAATTAAGTTCGTCCATTTTGTTATTTAGTGATCTAACATTGCCCAAGACAATAGGAGGCAGATAGACGCTTTGTCTTTTGCTTTGGACTCAAACTCCTCCTCTTCGGCCTCGTTTGCTTTGCTTTTTCTGTGTGTTGATGGGCTCATGGCCGTTTGTTACGTATCGCCCATTTGTTTCCAAGATGGCGGGCGTGCACATAGATTCATCGATGAACGTATTATTTATGCTATCCTCTGAAACACTGGTTTTTAACATGCACACTAATAAAATAGTCCATAAAACTGGAAACACTTTTATTCCCTGAAACGCAATACAAAATATAAAAGGAATAATAGAACACAAATGCTGATTATGTAATAAAGCTTCGAATCCGAAGATTAATGAGGAATGCAGTATTTCCCGTGGATACGCAGCCCCTGCTGTGACCTACATACTTTGCCACATCCAAGGGCAAGCATAACAATTGTCCGCCGGCTGTCGATTAAGATTTTTTTTTCGGTGTATGTGTCCTTGGCAGTGGATTTTCTTTTGGTCCCAACGTGGGCGACCATAGCTAAATCCTAGACAGATATCTCATAAAACTAAAATGATATTTAACCTTGGTTAGGCCAATAATAGAATATGCATCCTCTGTTTGGGACCCCTCAACTCAAGAAAACATTAAGAAACTGGAACAGACACAAAATTGAGAAGTGAGATACATAACAAACGAATATTTACATTTGACTAGAGTAATACCTTTTAGTAAAATCTCTAAATTTAGAAAGCCTTCAGGAGAGAAGACGCGAAAGTAATAAGGCTTGTCTTCGAGTCCGAAGATTAGTGAGGAGTGCAGTATTTCCCGTGGCTGCGCAGCCCTATCTGTGACCTACATATTTTGCCACATCCAATTATACACAAAACACTGAACCATAATCTTCAAATACAAAATTTAATAAAATACTCAGAAAGACACAAAGATAAAGGCGCATTCATCGTTCCATATACTAGGACAAATTTGTACAAAAGCTCCATCTTCCCAAGTGCTATTAGTGCATGGAATGGGCTGCCTGAGCTAGCCAGGAAAACCAGTGACTTGGCAGAATTTAGGTCATTGTTTAACATGCATGACAAGTTGCATGACGTGTATGAAGTAATCATCTTCTTTTTTGAAGTAACGTCTGCGTAAGATAAGATTAGATAAGCTGATATCTTTTAAACCCTTTCTTTGTAAAGAATTTAGTTACAAGGACATTCAATGTCTTTGGCAATATATTTTAGGAAGCAGTTTTATTACCGCATGAATATATTGCGATTAAATGAATTTATGAAATATACACTTTTTGTTCAATCTGTAACAGGTAAAATGCTTTCTGAGTTTAAATTATACAGGAGTATTGTTATGGCACGATTAGGAATTAGTTATGTGAGCAGGTCAGGGTGGCGCTACTGAGTGAGGCCTTTTTGGTTATCTGCTACTCAACATTTGTTCATTTTCTTTTTAGTAGGCAGATGGTAGCTCTACTGGGTGGGCCCAATCTGTGCACCACAGTCTGCGACCAAGGGGCTATAGTAGCCTAAGCAACCAGACAGCAAAATTAAACTAAACTAAACGAAACTAGCTAACTAAAGATAAAATAATAAACTGAAATTTTAAAAGGAACTTATATACACTTTATTTACAACCAACTTACAAAGCAATAAAAATATAGGTGAATACGAAAATGAAAATAAACTTAGAAATAAACAAAAACTATATATACGCACTACTAAATAATTAATCAACCCTACTTAACTGAACTTAACAACTCCACTAACCAAAACCCTCTGCCGCCTCTGGATCTATGTTGCTAAATCTACAACTACAAGCACTAACAAACTAACTATTACTAACTAAACCAACCATCAAATAACCTAAATTACCCCAACACTAAACAGTAAGCTACTAGCAGCAGTAAAGCAGAATTACAGCAGACAGGCAGCCGAAATAATGGCAGTTAGGCAGTAATAAAACAACAGCTATAGGGCAACAGTAATAACTGCGGCAGACAGGAATTATAGCCTGCAATTACAAATATAATCAAACATAAAAAAATATATAAAATAATCATTCTAATATTAATGGAAATACTTTTAGAAACTAAAGGTAATAAAACATTGTATAGAAAAGAAACAAGGAGATCATAGGGATGGCTCCTGGGGGGTGGGGGGTGATGCTATTCAGATTAAAGGATCTTCCAGTTCCATCATCCGTTTACATCAAAACAATCTAACAACAATCAATCCTAATTAATATATATCAAGTAAAAATAAAACACTTTCTCAACTTACAGGCAGTCCACACAGAGCACGTCCACACAGGAACAACACTAAAAATAACTTTCTAACTCACTGCTTGGTCACACAGACCAGCTAATCAAGCACTGACCAGCGGTCAACACCGGAAAAGGGACAAGACACGGCAGCATCCGTTCTATTTATAAAGCCAGGTCATGACTCGTCTACACTAACTTTAAAGTTAAAGAGCTGGCGGGAGACAGGCATGCACTCAGCACTAGCCTAGATTGTTTACAAAAATTAAAATACAGATATAAATAGATACAAAATTAGATCTAGGAGCGCCAGCTCACAGTTACTTGTGTCGTAAATAGGATGGCTGCCTGCTCGTGCGGTTTGCGCACTGGACTGTCGTTCGGATTTATCGATGGTCGAGGGTTCAAATTCTGCCCGCTCCCGTCCCCCGTCGTCCTATGTGAGGTTCGGACTAGGAAGTCTTCAACGATGAAGGCACATCCGAAACATGTAAAACATATTACAAAACATGTTTTTGACAAGTTTTGACTTAGAGACATGACGTAACTAATAAAAAGAAGAATAGGGTTTTTGGAAGAATAACGAAATGTAAACAACAGGCGGATCCAGGGGGGGGGGTAGGGTCGGTAGGATCGCTCCCCCACTCGGTCGACCCTACCCCCGAAGGGAAGGAGGCGGACGAATTGTAGAATATAATTCACACAATTTGTATACGAATTTTAAACTTATGTTAATAATATGTATTAATTATTTATATTTTAACCTATTTCCAGATTATGTTTGTTTCTAGAGTATGTTTGCCGATTTGGTGGGGTCGGGAGGATGGGTTGGTAACAATCCCCCCCCCCCCCCAAACTTTAGAGTAGGGGGCGGTCCAATTTATTTGTAGAAATCACAGTATGCTAAAAAAAATCAATTAAAACTTGTTATTGGTGTTTTAATCAATCTTTATATTATGTCGTTCCCCTGTTGGCCGATTTAGGGGGGGGGGGGGGGAAGGGGCGGTCCTACTTTATTGGGGAAATCATAGTTGGTGAACAAAATTAGTTGAATTAAAATATGATAAAGATCCCATCGTAAAGAGTGCACGGAATATAATAGTTTAAATATAGAATTGAGCTCTTTTAACAGCGATGGTAGAAATGGTCACGTGACGCACAAGGGCATGACGAAAGGTTCGGAAACCATACAATAAATAACATTACGCAATCGGTATCGGTGGAAGAAGCAGTATTACTGTCTGTATAGTGAAGTGGCTGCTAGTTTACAGTAACTTACGGATTTGAATGTTTATGACGATCAGTCATCATTTACAAATAAACAAATAGTTCTACCAGCCGTTGTTGTTAACCCTTAAAGTGCTGAACTGTTTTACAATGAGTGCATACAAAATGGAATTACAATTCTGATTTTTAGAGGCTAAACTACCACACGCGTTTTAAGGGTTAATATTTACTTACGTTACACATTGCAAGGTCCTCAGGGTTTGCAAAGACCTTTCTTCAGGGAACAGTACCAGGAAGAGGAAGACAGAGAAAGCGATGGGAAGACAGCATCAAAGAATGGACAGGCCTGTCATTGAATGAAATTCTATTAAAGGTAAAGAACAGAATGGAATGGAGAAAGATATTTGACAGTTCTTACATGGTGCCCCAACGGTCCAACAGACTAAGGGATTGGTGACGGTGCGTTACACATCGGCTGCGCCCGTTGATTTGTTCCCCAATTTATCACAATATACTTTTATATAAATACTTTAACAATCGTTTTATTCTGATGTGTGGAATTCGCGTATAAATTACTGTAATACTTAGCTAATTAACTATTAGTAATCATTTTGTTTGGTATCTCGAAAAAGGGAAAGAAGTTGTACTTGACTGAATTGTTGGAATAAGCTGAACTAGTACCCTTTCGTAGGTCGCCGCTGTAAATTGAAAGAAACAATATATAACCATACAATCTTCTCTAGTCACATGTGCCTTGCTAGCAGAGTGGTTAGCACGTCGGCCGAGGAGGCTCGAGTCACGTATTAAGATTTATGTCGTTCTCCTTTTTTTTATGCTTTTAAAACTCAATTACGATAAAATCCACCCAGATCTACCTTTTTTTCTTCCTCCACCTCCCCTGCGATCCCCAATTTTCCCAACTGGTCCAGATAAGTGAAAGGATCATAGCGTATTGAGAAAGCTAAAAGCATGACATAGCGCTAAACAAAAAAAAAAAAAAATTTAGTAAAAATATTATTTATCCCTCAGATTTATTGTAATCTAAATCGATTACTAATGTAATTACAAGGCTGATCCAAACTAATTAATACAATCACACTTCCGTATAGGTTTTTAATAACGATTGTATATGGTATTGTTTTTTTACTTCTACAGTGATTTATTTATATTTTAAATTCTGTAGTTTAAAAGGTATCATGTTTTCCAAGAAATCTATCATAATTCATTCTTTTTTTTTCTTCTTAAACAATATGTAATTATTATTTCACTTGCGTTGTATTTCTTGTAAAATTTCATATTTAGAATAGGTGCCATGTGTGACTGTCTATACTTTTTAAGTTTCATTTGGATATTTACTATTTTTTTTGGTTGTTTGATTTAGGTGAAAGGCTTTGTAAATAATCATATAGGAAGTGTAAACAACATAGTCATAGATTAAAAAAAAAAAAAATAGTAATTAAAAGGGGAATTAATTCTATATAGATGTCTCCGCTCAAAGAGAAAACTACAGTCGAATAAGGAAGGTTACACATACCTCTGCTTAATCGGACCTGCCGCTTTTTCAGAATGAATCTTTAAGTATTGTATGTTTTATGTCAGTAGTTATTGGGACCGAAATTCTGGTTATTTCGGATCCTAGAACGCGAAATTAAATATATCTATACTAGTCAACCCACGGCGTAGCATTCGCCGCTATTTTTGCCGAGCTGGATTTAGGCCACTGCAACTTCTGCGACCGCAGTGGGCCCGGCGCTCTCATAAGACCCACGCTAAGTCTAGGTGTCAATTATTAATTTAAACCATTTTATAACTTAAAACAGATTTCCCGTGGTCTCCTTATTTACCAGGAGCTCCTGGAAATCTCCTAAAATTGCCAAATATACGAAAAGTCTCGGAAATCTCCGGAAATTATTATTGTCCTTTCAAAACTTATAAAAATCTCCTGAAATATAGAGACAACAGTTGTCATTTTTGGGGTGAAAAAAACACAAATCCTACACGCGATTAAAAATAAAAATTAATTTAGCTTGATGTTGATTATTTGACATAAATATTGGAGTACTGATAGATATTGTTATAAATATACAGTTGATTCCCTTAGATTAGCTTTTTTTTTTAAAGTATCTTTTCAATTATTGGTTGCGAGCTTCAACGCCAGCATGACAATGAAGCTCTCGATGCCGTTTGATTGTTGTGCTTGTTGCAGAGAAACACGTGACAGCCTCGAAAGAGAAGGAAAGAGTTGATACCTTTTAAGGATTCGGGGGCAAGTGACAACGCGGGAACTCCCCGACATTTAAAATGCGAACGAAGAAGAAGAAGAAGAAAGAATAATCAAAGAGAGACTATCGATACTAGCAAACTGCATCAGGACACTTTTATTGGGTTTTCTTCCTTTTCTTTACACAGTGGCCCTAAAGTAGTCCAAGATTTAGCAACTATGTCACCCGTTTGACAGGCGCGTAAAAAGAAATTATATAGCCCCTGTGGTAACTATGTTTGTATATGATATTGTAAACAATACTTGAGAGAACCTTGGTTGTATTAGGGAATTCTATGTTTATTTCTTATTATTTCATTGGTTGACTAGGTAAAGTGGGGTGACGGCGCTTGAGTTTTGTTATGGTTGTCAGGGACCGGAGTTTTTGTGATTGACTAGTAGGAGGACAATATAAGGCAGTTTTATGTATAGTTGATGTATATTTAGGGATTCAGCTTTTGTTGGCGTTATCTACAGTTACAATTATTCATATTTCTTTATTAAATATATCTTATTCTTAATGCATCCCTGGCAAAGCCGGTCTTAGGCCACTGCAACCTATGCGGTCGCAGTGGGCCCCGCTCTTTCATAGTCCCCGCGCTAATTCTAGGTGTAATTATTAAATTGCAGAGTACATACGAAAAAGTCATGGAAATCTCCTGAATTTATTGAAAGCTCCTGAAAACTCAAAAAAATCTCCTGAAAAATAGTCATAATTGTCATTTGTGGGTGTCACTCATTGCAGAAAACGCCAATCCTACGCGCGATAAAAGAAAAAAGGCATTGTCAGCTTTCATGTAATAAAATGTAATAATCGGGCGAATTTTCACCTGAATAGAATTACAATTTTTTATTACCTTTATAGACATTGGAATATAAATATGCCATAGGTTGCAAGGTTCGTAAATTAAAGTTCATTTGATCGCAATTTTGTTCTTAGTAAAGAATAAATAAAATTCAAAGTCGATTTTTTTTTCTAATCCAAAATCTTAATTGTCACTTATTACCCTTATTCCCCCCTAGACTAGGCCCCGCGCAATCAGTTTCGCATAGGGCCCCGCCATTGTTAAGACCGGCCCTGATCCCTGGTGCTTCTTGAAGTGTTGCATACATTATGTGCCCGTGTCAAAGTCATAGGCCAGGAGGTCACAACGGTGAAAAGGGAGGGGGTGAGGTCGTTATGTATTTGAGGTAGAAAAGAATTGCTGTAGTTATGAGATCATTTTATTGACATTTTTTTTTTACCTTTTACTAATCTCTTAGTCATTAGTCTATAGGACTGTTGGGTACCATGCAAGACTCGTCGACCATTTTTCTCCAGTACTCTCTGTCTTTTGCCTTAGTTAGAACCTCTTTTAATGGCAGGCCCGTCCATTCTTTTATGTTGGACTCCCATCACTATCTCTTTCTGCCTCTTCTTCTTTTTTTCCTGGTACTGTTCCACTGAAGGAAGGTTTTTGCGAGCCACGAAGACCTTGTAATATGACCATAGATTTTTAGCTTGCGTTTTTTTTTTTACGATAGTTAGGATCATGGGATTCAATCGTTGCAGTAACTCTATCTCTATTTTCTTGCTTTGTGATGCGGTCTTTGAATGTGATACCTAAGATCCTTCTGTAGCATCTCAATTCCATTACTAGGATTCTTCTCTCTAGCTCTGCAGTAAAAATGAGATTATAAGAAGCGATGTTTAATTGATTCAATAAGTGAAGTCAAGTCGATTAATCCTCAAAGTTGGATATTTATAGTGCAGGCCCTTTCTTAATCTTTCTTACCATTTGTACTTGTAAGCGTCGTGAACAAAGAGATATACATTTAATGTCTCCTTCCTTTTAGAGAGTTCTTACTATGTTTCCTACCTGGGCGTGCGAAATGCGCGCTTAACTGTTGTGCGGACTTCTCGATGGTTCCAGTTTAAACTCTGCCCGCTGCCATCCCGCGGGAGATTTGGACTAGGAAGTAAATTATTTTCAACTTTGAGGAACATCCGAAACATGCAACACATTTTTACTAATAAACATTTTACAAACTAGGTGATATGCAAGAAATACAAACTTGTAAGCACTTGTAAACAAATTGTTTGTTCTTACATGTGCCATTGTGGGTCCTTATTGGTTACATATCTTGTAGGCATGTGACGATTTTTTTTGTTTTGTTTTCCTGAGAACTGATTTGTTCTATCTTCGGGCTGCTTGAATCAGACAGGAAAATCAATGTCTTAGAGGAGTTTAAGTCTCTGACAGACCTAACAAGACCAAATTATGGTTACCTGACAGCAACTAAAGGGCAAGTATAGTCTTTCTTCTTCTTTTTCTTGTTCATTCTCATTTTTATGTTGTTTGATTCAGGTGACTAGACCAATATATGAGATGAACTGCGCAGTGGTTTCCAAATCAGGGAGCTCTCCGTATAGTTTTCTTTCTATTATGGTGTTTTGGGGCCAGTGTCTTGTACGGGCCTCTTGGTAAAGAGAGCAGTTTTGAAGGACATGGTCAGCATTCCCTGGTGACACTCCACATGGGCAGATTACACTGGATTGTATTATTCTGTTGTGTCCGGTCTTGGGTCGAAAGGCAGGTACAGTGACCTTTTACATGTAGCGGGATTATTCTAGTGTTGTAAACAGTGATTGGCAATTGTAGTAGGAAGAATGCAGACTGTGTTCACTGCTTTTAAAACGCATGTAGCTCTTTATGGGCTACAGTAACCTCATTTGTCTGCTACAAACGCCACAACAAAGGATAACATTACATCTAGAAATAGAAAGGAAAACAAGATGTTTTTGAGGAGTTGTAGCTTTGCATTTGGATGGTCTGATTACAGTTTTTAAATTTTATTCTCTCTTATGTCAGTCTTTATTTATCTCTTAGGGTTAAGTTTTAGGCTCTGTTAGTGAATTACAATATTAAAATAAAAGTTTGTATTCAATTTTTTTTTCTGCCTGACTTAATTACACATGTTAAAAGAGAGATAGATGAGTAAAATAATACTATTAGAGCATGGAATGGGTTGCCTGAGCTAGCCAGGAAAACCAGTGACTTGGCAGAATTTAAGTCATTGGTTAATATGCATGACTAAATGCATGACGCGTAGGACGTATTCATCTTCTTTTTTGAAGTAACGTCTGTATTATATAAGATAAGATAAATATTTAAAGTCATTTTTAAAGATTATCAAAAGTGGAAGAGCTCCGTACTTAAAACTATATCTACCATTAATATGAAAGTTATTTCCCTTATGCGATATCAAACAAAATAATTAATTACCAATAATTAATTATCTAATTGGGTATTATTTTATTGATTCATGTTTTATTTGGTACAATAGATAATTGTTGAAAGTTTCAACTTGATCGGACAATGCGTAAGGAAGAAATAGTGTTAACAATTTTTTAAGGGGACTGAACCCAATAAATTTTGCCACATATGTATACCAAGAATTAGTTCCCTTTTTAGTATCAAGCAAAGTAATTTATTGTTACTTTTTTAAAAAATTGGTTCATGGGTAATCTATGCCAATAAATAATTGTGCAAAGTTCAACGTTATCCGAGAATGGAAATAACATGTACACACTTTTCAACAGACAGACAGACAGAGTAAGTTGATAAAAAACCCTTGTATAAAGAGAGATACATAGTTTAATAAAAACATGGACTACTTTAGCGAAACAAGAGCTGCCGGGTCTCGCGTAGTTTATTATTCGGATATGTCTTATGTGCTATCATTCTCACTAGCAGACCAAGTCTTGATAACTAGACCTCATCAACATAATTTATTTATGAATACTAATGAGGAAGAGTGAATGGAAAAATCAATGACATTTAGCCAATGATATCGTCCCACAACACTAATAACTGATTAGATACACATCTACAATAAATCCAATTTTAGAAAAACCTAGATCTACCTAGATCAACCTAGATCTATTCCTTTTCTAGTGCACAATAATAAAAGAATGAATTGTTTCGTTTCCCTTGCGCTGTTTTCAGTTCAGACTCGTAAGAACTTTTCTGTTATAGTTTCACTACCACCAGCTTAACTAATTTCTCTTCTGTTATAGTTTCTCTACCACCAGCTCAACTAAATTTCTCTTCTGTTATAGTTTCTCTACCACCAGCTTAACTAATTTCTCTTCTGTTATAGTTTCTCTACCACCAGCTTAACTAATTTCTCTTCTGTTATAGTTTCTCTACCACCAGCTTAACTAATTTCTCTTCTGTTATAGTTTCTCTACCACCAGCTTAACTAATTTCTCTTCTGTTATAGTTTCTCTACCACCAGATCAACTGATTTCTCTTCTGTTATAGTTTCTCTACCACCAATTTTCGCATTATTTTATGCGATGTTTCCAAGGACTCGCTCTGAAGACGGCATAACTTCTTGTGTTTCGGTTTGAATAGCTGGTTCTTTGGTGGAGCTTCTTTTTGGTTGTTCCTAAGTATTGGGGACTCGGGCTTGGGACTTGTGATAGCCAAGCTTGTTCTGAATGTAAACTGCGGGCTTTCTATCGGCCATTCTTGGTCGTAGTGCGTGGCCGTATTTGGTTGTGGGCTCTAGATCTCTACAATGACTCCAAGTTTATTTATAAATATTTAGATCTGCTACATATTTAAATCAGATCCTTGCTCAGTACCGGATTTAATTAAGTGGAGGCCCCGGGAAAAGATTTTTTTTAAGGACCCTAAAATTTTTCGAAAGCTTTAATCCCTTTAGAAGTGAAAAAATTATCTCTAAAAACATCGCGTAGTTTAGAAGAATGACGTTATGCTCTTTAGGTCCATCTCACTTTCCTTTTTTTTTATATTTAATATTCATATATTCGTTTTTAAAACAGTGTATATGTTTGAGTTTGTGGAGTGTGAGATCCTTGGTAGAGGCACTGCCGTAAATCCGGAGCGCTACCTGTATTTACATATTCCGAGCATGCTACAACTACAAGCGGACTTTTAATCACAAAATTGTTCACACCCGACGTAAAATTTAAAATGTCGTTGAAAATGAGAAAAAAAAATACTAAAAGTGTTTTTGACATTCAGAAATTCTCTTTTTTTTTTCTTATGTGAAGGCCCCTTACGCGTGGATTTCCCTGGGCTGTAGTCCTGCCTTCCTTCCTTTAAATCCGGCCCTGCACTTGCTGCTTTAGTTTGGTGAAACTGTCAAAACGTTATTTTGATTCTGATGCATCAAAACGTAGACGATTGGGAGAGGAAGAGGAGGGAGCTTGTATATTTCCCCCTCCACCCGCCTGCGCCACAGTTTCCTTATTAGTGTGACTCACAACAATTGAAAAGTCGACCTTGATGATCTTGCCTTGCCTTGCCAACCTGCCTGGCTTTGATGACTTAGCCTTACATTGAAGACCTTGCCTTGTTTTGATGACCTTGCGTTGCCTTGATTACCTTGCCTGACCTTGTGCTGCCTTGCCTTGAAGACCTGCCTTGCTTTGATGACCTTTCGTTGCCTTGATGATCTGCCTTGCTTGTTTTAATGACCTTGTGTTGCCTTGATGACCTTGCGATGCCTTGATGAGCTTTCGTATATTTAAAACTTTGGATCTTGGAATGACGTAATCGAATTAAGGATTATTTTTGTAAGTTTGCTAATCTGATGCCATTCAAAGGGGAAGTAGTCTTTTATTTAAAAATGTAACAACTCTTTAGTTTTTATTATATAACAAATCAATATTAATTATTAATCTTAGCTCAAGGCTCCTGAATGTTTCTTGAAGTTCTGACTTAAATAAAGCTATTCTAAAATGCCTGCAAAATTAGTACTATAGATATCATTGTAGCTTTTGTTGTTTATTTATTTCGAATGCAAAATATTTGTGTTTTTACCTCCCTTTTATGTAATTAGAATTAAATCCGTGTTTCCCAAACTGTGCTTCTCGGAACTCTAGTGTTCCGCTAGGCCTGAATAGGCGTTCCATGAACTACTGGAATAATTAACTAGTAGGCCACCGTGTGAATTATTCGCTCTAAAAAAAAAAATAAGTGTTCCGTTAATTAGTCAGAATGTGCGAAGTGTTCCATTAGGGTTAAAAATTTGGGAAACGCTGCATTAGATAGTGGCCAGCAATTTTCAGATCAACTAAAACAAATTGATAATGTTGTTTCAAATGTTGTTTAAAAACTCTGAAAAAAAAAACCAACAAGTGTTCTGTGTGTGTGTGTGTGTTTTTCATAACTTTTTTAGTTTTTTAGTTTAGTTTTAGTCTCTTGTTCTTAAAATAGTTTTGGCTTAGTTCTTCTCTAGTTTTTAAAATAGGTTGGGCTTAGTTCTTCTCTAGTTCTTAAAATAGGTTGGGCTTAGTTCTTCTCTAGTTCTTAAAATAGGTTGGGCTTAGTTCTTCTCTAGTTCTTAAAATAGGTTGGGCTTAGTTCTTCTCTAGTTCTTAAAATAGGTTGGGCTTAGTTCTTCTCTAGTTCTTAAAATAGGTTGGACTTAGTTCCTCACTTGTTCTTGTGATAGGTTGGGCTTAGTTCTTCGCTTGCTCCTAAAATAGGTTGGACTCCTTCGTTTGTTCTTGTGATAGGTTTTGTTCTTCAAAGTTCTAATTTACCAATAATACACCCTCACAAGACACTGACTCAAACATCAGCTGGGTAATCGAAGCCAGACAGCCACCATACCACCCACAAGTCAAGGGTTGTTATACACTCGACCATAGAATTAAACAATGTGTGTACATTAAACTTACTTCGTTCGGCTACTGTTATTCAACTTATATATATAAAACTTCATCGACTAGAATATATACAAGGGAGATAACTCTTTTATACATGCCCTGCTGTGGTTTCTTTTTTAGTAGACATCTTTTCGAAATTACTTCCCTTGCTGTTCATTTGGATTCTGACAACGGCTTGACTACAACTAATTAGTTTTTGCAGTGCCTTATATATTTACAAGATATTTTACCTAGATCATACCAAATAAAAGATGTATAAGTAATAAATCCTTTCAATCTTATTATCTTTTGTAAATATATTTCTCTTTAGCGATAATTAGCCCTATTATAAGTACAAATTGTGATACTTAAAAACATTTACATTAGGAATCCCATAGTTGTCATCTGGTAAACTCCACGAACGTAACCATTTAGCTCTATAACAGAGAATAACAAAAAGTGGTCAAATTACAACTAAGCCAGTCTTTCTCAAATTTCGGCAAAAAACAAAAAGTCACGTTGGTGGCCCTTCCCTTGTCAGCTATGTCCCTCCCCCACCCAACCCAACCTCCCCCACCCAACCCAATCTGCCAACATACCCGAAGGGGAACGGCGTTCTATTACGATTGGTTAAAATATCAATGGACCTCATTCACCAATCGTAAACAAACAACATTTAGCCACGTGGCGCTCTATATCTTCTATATAATTTACGATCTTATGTTTAATTCATGATGGTTGTCACGTGACAGTTTTTTTCCATTGTTTTATCAATAAGATCACGTGACTAAATGTTGTTTGTTTACGATTGGTGAATGAGGTCCATTAGTGGCTTTGATCATATAGATATGTAATTAACTATGTTAACAAACTGCGATTGCTACAAAAAAACTGGATCGCCCCCCCTCACTCGAAAGTTAAAAAGAGGGCGGGGGGCGGAATTGATACAATCTAGATCTAGACCTAGAAGGTTAAATAGGCAGTCGATCTGGTTTTACATTCAAGACAAAGATTTCAAATAAGTTTGTACTAGAATTTAAACACCAGTGTAACATCTCTCCTACTATCCAGGCTCTCTTCAAACTGCACCACACGACACAACGAACTTAAAGAACCTCACAACTCAGGGCTCCAAAGTAACAGTAACAGTTTGATTTCAAATACATCGCAATTGGCAACATTAATACTGTCTATTTTTTAAATTTTTTTTTGGGATACCTCAGCTTTTTTTAGCTTTTGACTTCAGTTGTCGAGCTGTTTACATCCTAGGAATCCTTGGGATTTTGCCTCTTTTCTTTGCCTCTGTTTTGGGCATTGCCTCTTTTTGGGCTATTGGCCTCTTTATTGGGCTTTTTTTTTATTAACAAAAAGATGCATATTTTATTAGTAAGCGTACAAATTAAATAGTTACATTTTAAAGTACAATGATTGCAAAACATAGCAATGCAAATAGTTACATTTAGGTTGTCATAATATTTTAACATTTTAAATTGCTTTGTATATGGCGTTAGTTTTTTCTAATAGCATATAATGAATATTTTTGAAATTTAAGGTTCTTAAAATATATGTGGTGAGAATGTCAACAAAAATAGGTAATTTACAAAAACCTAGTCTCTGCTCCGCACTGACTTCACACACCGTGCTGGTTCTGACTTCGCCTCGTACTAGTCACATTGCGAGGTAACGTGAAGTGAAGCGATTCTGACACACTCGCTCTTATATAGTGTCTCTACTGGCCTACTCGAACCATCTTGACCACTCCAGTTGATCACTTTCGCCGTGACTTGCGTGAGTAATATTTACGACACTGGTCCATGCCGAACTGGCGTGTACTGTCACTGGTCACGGTTGAACGCTCGTCCTGCGCTGGACTGCGGCGATTTGGATAGGCTAAAAACACACAGCACTACCCCCATCTGTGTCACCACCAGGTTTACAACAATAGTCAAGATTCCTTGTCCTGATTAAGTTCTGTTCTGTTCTTAGAAATCAATGTGTTAGAGACATATCGAAAAAATGTTTTAGCTCGATTATAAATGACCCTTATCATTGAATAAACGAAGCATTATCGCTTAGCTTAACAAAATGTGCATGACGCGTAGTACGTAATCATCTTCTTTTTTGAAGTAACGTTTGTGTTTTATAAGATAAGATAAGATAAAATGTAGGCCATAATAGGACGAAATGTAAACAATAAATGAAGTTTGTATTCCATATTTTCGTTTTATATTAATAAAACAATAATGACGATCTTGTCGGAATTCGGACTTTGCGGAACAAAATAAAAGTGCCAATGAGGAACGGCGTAACATGTGAGTTTTTATTAATTTGTTTATGTTTTAGCGGGACGGTTTCGCTTAATGCGGAACGGTGGGTTCATCTGCGAGTAGCACATAAGAATGCAGTAGATCTAGTAAAAAAAACAACCAACGTTAGAATCCCCGAAAACATATAATTTTGAGTAAAAAAAAAAAGTAAAGTTCCCCTTTCAGACCTTGTGGTCTATAGGCCAGATGATGTAAAGATCATCTGTTTCTGTGGCCTACGGTTAACAAGGGTGTCATGTGGCCAGCACAACGACCAACGCCTTTACATTTCCCTAACTAATGTTAGTCAGGTACCCATTAGAGCTGGGTGGACTCAGAGGCGCCCGAAATTTAAAATCACAGTCTTCACCAGGATTCGAACCCCAGTCCCCGGTTCGGAAGCCAAATGCTTTACCGCTCAGCCACCCCGCCTCCATATTTTTGAGTAGGAGGATCAAAAATAAAATAATCTTGTGATGATCTCGTACTCTAATATATTAGATCCACCATAACAGCTTGTCTGAAAATGAAGGAAGTTTTTAAGAATCGGTTTTTAAAGAGCTAAAAATAAGTTTCAAATCAACACGGGTAAATCGCGCTTTCGAGGCGTATAATCCTTCTTTGTCTCTGTACTTATTGATAATACAGAGCAGGAGGCGCACATTTTAATTGTATTATCATGTATTGACAAATCAATAAAATTTGTAAGTAAATTATAACTTATACATCTTTTATTTGGTGTTATTGAGGTGAACAATCTTGTAAATATATATCACTGCGAAAACTCATCAGTTGTAGCATGGAACTATACTATACACTATTCACTATACTATAGTTAAATGCTACAACTAATGAGTTTTCGTGGTAATCTTATCATATATATTTACAAGATTGTTCACCTCAATCACACCAAATAAAAGATGTATGAGTTATAAATCCTTTAACATTTTAATTCATCTGCAACAAACAAATTTTGCATTAGTTGGCTTTGTTAAAAGTACACATTGGCACTTAAAATCAAGTTTAATGAAGTATCAAGTTCTTAAACGCAATTAAAATAAGAACTCTATTCTGTCAGCTGTACACACCCCCATCAAAATCAAATAGCATTAAATATATTTATATTATAATTATTTCTTTATAATATAATATAAATTAACCAGAATGTCAAAATGAACCATACAAAATTAAAAGATTACTTTCTTGGTAAATATAAGAAAAGAGTAAATAAAATCCTCAACACCAAACGGTCTGGCAGTAACCTCATCACTGCAATAAACAGCTGGGCCGTCCCAGTGCTCCATTTACACGTTCGGTGTCATCAAATGGACTGACACCGACCTACATGACATTGACAGAATCACTAGAAAATTACTACCAAATTTCGATGCTTACACCCCAAGTCTTCCACCATAAGGTTATACCAGCCCGGAAGGATGGAGGCTGTGGATTTGCAGAACATCTTTAAATTGTGTAAGATGCAATTTTAAACAATACGATCAAAACTGCATGCCTTCAGCAATGAACTAGTTTCCTTCCTACGCTAATACGACTCCGAAGCAACCCCTCTGAACCTACACAATGCTGATGTTAATGTCGATTTGGACGACGTAGTGCATGATATTCGCCATTGAGAAGAAAAAAACCTCCACAGAAAATTCCCGGCCTTATTACATTGGGTCAAGATCGACAAAGCTGCTTCCTTAACATGGCTCAAAGCAGGTCATCTCTACCCTGAAACAGAAAGCCTATTTACAGTAATACAGGACAGAGTAATTAGGGCAAAAAATTGCGAGAAACATATTCTAAAACTCAATGTTGTCGACAAATGACGAAAATGTGGAAATGTGGGTGAGTCAATTGAATGGCAGGATGTTCCGCCATATCAGATTATTAAGTTGCAAAGCTAATACACCAACATTTGGCTTTGGCACTCAATTTGATCGGTAAGGATACCCCTCTTTATTATAAATACTCACCTCAAGAGGTTCTCGAGTCTACTGAACATCTGATGTACTGAGATAGGCCTATTCTGACCGACAAAACGGTAGATTTCAATCGCCCGGATCTTCTGTTTGTTGATAAAAAAAGAAAGCACCGCTACCATTATCGACATCGCCGTACCACTGTCTCATAATTTAAGAAAAACTGAGATAGAAAAACAAAGAAAATATGGGAACCTAGGCTTGGAGATTAATCGTCTATGGAAATTATCCAAAATAACAATATACTCCATTGTTATATCAACCAAGGGGAAAATAACAACTGACCTCACAGATACCTTCAAGGCCCTTAACATTCCTAGGGACATCCTCGTTGCCTGCCAGAGGGCGGTACTGCTGCAGACCTGCAACATCACCAGAAAATTCCTCAGTGGAAACTGTTAAAGGGACTACAATAAATTGTGTTTCACATTAACGAAACTCGACCCTGGCAGCGCCAGATAATGAATATTCGTTCGTTTCTAACAAAATAATAATAATAATAATCTTAATTATCCATAAGGAAATTTGTTTTACAATTTGTACATTACACCAAACAAAACATTATAACTATAGAAAACCAAAATACACATTCACACCAGACTCACCCTTTACATCAGATGTATGGTGATTTCGATCTACTCTATAATGATTGGCGACAATCAATATCAGCGCTAGGTGTCTAGCTAAAGGAAACGGTATGAGGCCGAAATAACCAAAAAAAGGCGTAAGCCCATAAAAGAAACATAGCCCCGCCCCCCCCCCCCAAAAAAAAAAAAAAAAATCTGAAATTTGGGAGTCACTCGTCATTTGAGTCGCCATCGCCTTAAAAAAATCACTGTTACAACCGTGGCCCCATCGATATATGTATTTAAGGGGGAAGGGGAGTAGACAGAGCTGATATTTGAGAAGTGGGAACCCGAAGTGTACTATAAGATAAGATAAGATAAGGAATGTCTTCTATAACTGAAATTAATGTAACAACTCATCATGGCATTATTTCCATATTTCACAAAATTGTTGAACGTATTCATCGATAACCGAACGAACAAATATCTACCTAAACCTAGTCTGTAAGATTTGTGGATGTGTTATTATGTATCCACCTGAACTAGAACCAAGTCTGTAAGATTTGTGGATGTGTTGTTATGTATCTACCTAAACTAGAATCTAGTATGTAGGGCAGTTAGTCTAGATACATTTATTTATTTTTTACTTTCCAAAATTTTAACGGTCAAACTAGGTGTGGCTAAAGAGCTGGTCATTCTTTTCTCAGCGGTATGCATCAACAGTTGAATTTGTAGGAAAATAGTTAGAGCCATTTTTGAGATCAGCGGTCCAGGTCCCTGGATCCAGGTTTCTGCTGTTTCCATGAAGACCTAGCTTGAGTAGAGGTATTGTAAATAAGGCAAAGTTTTAGAATTTTAAAAAAATGTATTCAAAATCATCGCGACTATTTTAAAATGTTGTAAGGCTTTTTTTTCACGTTCGAAGCGTTAATTCCCAAGTTGTCACAATTTCCTGGCTCGCGCCATGACACGACCATAAGCAGTGCCTGCTTCCCGACATCTTCGCCGCACGCGCCTGCCTCGTTCTCGTCAGGCACCGCGACATCGTGACAGAGCTTCCCGCCCACCGGACTATTTTGTTTCGTTTCCCATTCCACTTTTTAAAAAAAGTTTCCGTTTCCTACCAATAGAAACAGTGGGATATATAAGGTTGTCGTCTGCACACCGACCGGTCTAACAAAATTTCGCAACTTCTTATAGACTGTGTAACGTAGCGGACAATTTAGGAACATCTTTTTTTTAGTATGTTTTATAAATTAGTTCAATAATCGGAGCAAAGTTAAATATTACTTTTAAAAAAAATTTTAAAAGAAGATAAATGAAAATTAAAACAGAAGCCAAAATAAGAAATAACGAAAGAAAATAAAGCCAAATAAAAAATTTAGAGTAGCGTTAAAAACTTCACTAATAATTAAAAGTGAGACAGAAAAATGAATCAGCCAAGGAAAATTATTAAACCATAAGATATGTATTTTACTATTAGTCTATTTAGTACCTACAAATCAGACTTTAAGCAATTAAAATCTTACAAACTAGATACCACTAATAAGTGTTTCCGTTTGAAGCAACATCTGTATGTTATAAGATACGATAAGTTAAGATAGGTACATAGATAATATCACTTGTTGGTTGATTTTTGTTAAATAAAATTTGTATATATATTTATATATATATATATTTATAACGACTGTTTATATTTAATTTATATAGACATGTTATAAGCAGGCGTTCTACAAAGGCTTACAAATAAAGCAGACATTATAAAGTCTTGCCTACTTTCTTTTGCAGAGATCTAACAAAATTAGGCTTTTATGGACATTTCTAGTTATTGTGTAACGTGGACAATTTTATCAACCGAAGACAAACATCTTTCTCAAGGAGGAAAAAAACCACATTTTCTTCAAGACGACAAACTTTCTTCTCAAGAGCCTGTATACACCAGAAGGTAAGAGCCTTTTTGTTTCAGACCCTTACGAGAACCGGATCAACATTTCAAGGGGAGATAATTATAAAAATCGCCTTTTTTCGACTGTAAGAAGGCCTACCTTGGAAGCGTTTTTTTTTTTTTTTTTAAGAGTTGGCAACGAACTTTTTTTTTTGACTCGCTTACACGTTATAAGTTGTCTTCTGTATTTTTTATATTCAACTTCTAGATGTGTGTAAAATGAAACAAATCATGACTACAGCTGTTTTTTTAACATTATTTTATAATATAATAATATATCCATAAAAAAATCGAACAGACGTGTGAGCGCGTGTGAAATGTTTCATAGGCGGGAATCTATTTTTCTCAGATTTTCCCCCCCGCTACTTGTTAAGCTAGAAACGCTACACTTAATAACTATAAACAACGCCAACACTATAACGCCAGATTCATCAGTCTATTTATTCACATACTCTCACAGTACGAGGTTACACACAACACTATGATAGGAACTTTCTTATCAAGGGGAATAACTCTACATATTAATAACAAACACATACACATAAACACAATGTCAACACTACTTTCGTTTCAGTGCTACGTTTATAAAGGGAAATTCTCCCAAACCTCTAAGAGGGAAGTCTCGACTGACTCCATTCCTATTTATAAGAGACAATGCCACCCCCAAGTCGCCATGTTACCACACAAATCCCCAAGCTACCAGACAAGTCAAAATGTTACCACACAAATCCCCAAGATGCTACACAAGTCGCTGTTACCACGCAATGCCCCAAGATACCACACAAGTCGCCATGTTACCACAAGAATCCCCAAGCTACCACACAAGTCGCCATGTTACCACACAAATATAAGATACCACACAAGTCGCTGTTACCACACAAATCCCCAAGATACCACACAAGTCACCATGTTACCACACAAATCTCTAAGATACCACACAAGTCGCTGTTACCACACAAATCCCCAAGATACCACACAAGTCGCTGTTACCACACAAATCCCCAAGATACCACACATGTCGCCATGTTACCACACAAATTCCCAAGCTATCACACTAATCCCCAAGATACCACAGAAGTCGCTGCTACCACACAAATCCCCAAGATGCCACACAAGTCGCTGCTACCACACAAATCTCTTGCGCTATTGACTTTCCTGACGTGTAACCGAGACATCGAGAGTTCCTAGATAGTCGTCACAAGATCAACGTCCACCTGGGTGACTTATAAACACAATTAGCTCAAAACGTCCAGTCCCAGGTTCTGCTAAAGGTTGCTGTTACATTAGCTGAAGACCATTTTTTATCTTATTTTTCATTCTTATCCTAGCTTCAAATTCATGACAACTATTTTAATAGCTGTGTGTACTAGACTTAACTAGTACCCGTCCAAAAGTTAGAGTAAATTAAGTGCATGAGATAATTTAATAAATATATGTAGGTCACAGCTGGGGATACCGCGGGAAATACTTCATTCCTCATTAATCTTCGGACTCGAAGACAAGCCAGCTTTGATTGGAATTCATTACTATTTAGACATTTAAGTCCTAACTTTATGCCATCTCTTTAAGCTGGACTATGTGTTAGGTCTCTTCTGCTCAGACTAATGGTATAACTTCTGGTCACATGTCCACATGTACTACACTTATGACATTACGGAATGTATTGCGTCATTGTTTTGTGTTGTTGTTTTGCGAAAAGTACTTGCCAGGATATGACGTAATCAACTGATAGCTTTAAGTGTATATTATTACTAAAGACAAGAGGGTGAAGGAGACAAAGAACAACCACAAAGGCCCCGGACACTCAAAGGGGACACTCAAAGAGGACACTCAAAGAGGACACTCAAAGAGGACACTCAAAGAGGACACTCAAAGAGGACACTCAAAGAGAACCCTTGCCGGAGACTGGCAGAATACATACACAAAAATAAGAGATTCACGGCGACAACAGCTTTGTCCGCATCGGATTAGGCTAATCATGCAGGTTGCTACTGGGTTTTGCGTAGTCATGGGAAATCCATGCACTCATCCTTAATCTTTGTTAACGAAGATATTGCCTTTTCGTTTCGGTCTAAATTAGAGCACATCTCTGAAAACGAAAAAGACAGTTGTGAGTTGCAGTGAGCCTAACTCTTTAAAACCTACTTTAAAAAAAAACTATACTGATGTAAGCTAATTACACACTGGGGAAAATGTAAGCTAATTACACACTGGGGGAAATGCAAGCTACTAACACAAGTGTCGATCGAGGGCCGCTAAACAGCTAAGAAAAGTCCAACTGGAGAGAATCTCATTGTCTTCTCTCTAAATGTGAGAAGACGCTTCGACGGGTCAGAATTTACCCGCTGGCCGTGGTTTGAACATTCACAATTCAAGATGATTTGAAACCGATGTTTTAAATTGGTTATATAGCTAAATAACAGGAAAAAAAAACACTATATTTTTCTGTATCCAATCAAATGACATCGATAAAAAACTACTTTCAGACAAAAGCATAAAAACACTTACACACACACACAAATGCACACACATACACACACACACACAAATGCACACACATACACACACATGACAAACAGATGGAAGTAAAAAACTGTAATTATCTCGACTCGATTACATTATGTGTGATATTAAAAAGGGGGTTTCCGCAACAGCTGCCTCGGGGCGGAGTGGATAATTGCATTGTATCTCATTTAGAAAATTATATAGATCTAAAGTTAAGTCAATCAATTCATAAACAGAGGCAAAAGGGGAACAGATAACTAACTGCGCTAATATTGAATGTCTCATTTATACAGTTCGTTGTTCTCAATTCTCTTAATATGCATGGAATGATAGACTAAACGGCACGATTTTTTAAGGTATTATTAATAGAATGTGATGGTAATTATGTGCTTTTTATAGCCAAATGTAGCCGAGTTCCTAAGTTAAAAAGCGGAATTCCGTTTTGCCAACTTTTGTGCATAAATGTTAGTATTAACTATTTGAATGAGTATTCGTTTGCAGCGGAAGTTGCGCAGTCGCCATTAGGAGTGCTTCGAATAGTGATCATTTACTTTTTACTTATTAACCTCGTTTTGAAATCCAGCACGACGATCAGCTGATATGGAATCTTTGAGTGTGTGTGTGTGTGTGTGTGTTGTGTTGTGTGTATGTGTGAGTATATATACGTGTGTGTGTGTGTGTGTTTCCAGCGGGATGATGAAGAAAGGGAGCATAACAGAAACCATAGATTAAAATGGGAAATATTAAGGTACGTAGACATGAAGTCGTAACTGGCAAGTCTATTGGCGTATCCGGTTTATAGAAAGTATTGATAAGCTTACAATTAAAATATTAATACATAAAGCAGAAAGTAAGGCGTATGTATGTATTGTATGTATATATGTATGAATGTATGTATTGGATGTATGTATATGTGTATGTCCCGAATAAAAATCAAAACCGCTTGACCAATCATGATAAAACTTGGCATATGTGTTCCTCAGATCATGGCGGAGACCGTAGAGTAGTTTAATGTCCCCCCCCCCCCCTCCATCACGACAGGAAGACCCTAAATAAAAAATAAATCTATTTCTATTAAAGAGCGAAACATATTTTAACAAATCGTGTAAACCCGTTTTCAGAGTATTTATATTTGATCAAATGAATATGTAAGCTAAATGGGTAAAACCTATTTTTCTACTTTTTGTTTCGTAGCAAAATTTTTAAAAAATGCGAAAGGAGAATTTGTCAATCCACTATATCAGTAATACCCCAACTACGGCGCAGGCCACGGGTATGTATTTGGCTTGTAAAATATATGATAACTTTGATGATCTTTCAACACCATGAAATCAAAATTTTCAAGATTTCTCTTGTAGCACAAAGTAGTTTTTACAAAGCTTTTATCAACTCAGTCTGTCTGATTGTCTGTCTGGTAAAAAGTTGGTGCACGTTATTTTTCCTACACCCGATCTCGGATCAAGCTGAAATTTTGCACAATTGTTTCTTTTACCTGACAAAAGAAAAATCAATGTAAAAAAATAACCAATTAGTTAAATAACTGTTGGTAATTAATTATTTTGTTTGGTATTGAACAAGGGAAAGAAATTGCGCTTTACAGATGTGGTTGTATTAGTCCTATCATACTTCGCTTTAAAGTTTGAAAATAACAATACATAATTATAAGCCTTGTATATTTATAAGCACTTCTCTAGTTCAGTGGTTAGTTTATTGAATTGAGAAGACAAGAGCCTCGAGTCTGAATCCAGATCGTTCAGCATTTTTATTTATTTCTTTTTATAAATGCATTTAAAAAGCGATCACAGTAATATTCATCTAGATACTCCCTTGTTTCTACCCCCCCCCCCCGCCGCTCACCTCTTTCCCAAATGATCCAGAAAAGCGATAGGATAATAGCGTGTTGGGAAAACTCGGGCTAAAAGCATGAAATTGAGCTAAACAAAACAAGTGGAAAAATATTTCTAATCTAGTCTAGATGTATTACAATTTAATTACATGACTGATACAAACTAATTGATAAAAACTAAACCTAATGTAAGTATGTAAAGTTCCCCTTTCAGACCTTGCGATGATGTTCTAGTTGCCCACGGTTAACGAGGTGTCATGTGACCAGCACAACGACCAACCGCCTTTACTTTCCCCAACTAATGTCAGGTACCCATTAGAGCTGGGTGGACCAAAGATCCCCCCCCCCCCCCAAAAAAAAAAAATCCCTGTTTTCACCAGGATTTAAACCACCTCGCCTCTTAAGATTAGCATAAACTTTGTTGTTTTTTTTAAAGTATTTTTAAATATATCTTCATGTTGCAGTTTAGTTGACAACAGAGATCTCTCGATATGTCGTCCTTGACCTTGTTTACTTTGTCTATTTTTAAATTGTTCTCAGTCGTTCCCCTTTCTTTTCCATAAGTCAATTTTTAGAATCCATTATGTCGCTGCTACATTTCTTCATATTGCTTCAACTTCTTTGTCTGTCTTGCTGCAAGTGCCTAAAGGATATCTTCAAAAATCAAAGTGCTGACAAGGATTACTAAGATTAACGTTTAAGGTGATCATCTCCAATACACTCGTGTAACAATTATCTTAGTCAATCTACAATCAAACATAATACATAATTCCACTGATTCACAGTTCACCTATCAACGTAGTCTTACAGTCTATATGTATCCATTTGTTTATACAAACCTCGGAGGGCGCCTATCCATTGGAAGGGAGGAAGCATGCACCATGATGGTTTTTTATTTTCTTTGCAATTAACTCCAGCGCCCTCTGGCGGTCTAAGACCTCCCTACACTTCAACGCCTTCTCCCGCCTCCTGATTAACTCTCATCCTCTCCATTAGGATATTCCTCCGCGACAAATTTCAAATGCCCCTAGTAATTGCTCACTCTTCCCATCGTGCCCTGCTTCGCTCCGTCACTTCCGTCTCCCAGGCCGTCACCATGACGACAGCGATGCCGGCAGAGAGCGTTTTAAAAGAACTTTGTACACGTAGCCTGGCACTTTAGTTACAGACACTTTGAAAGACAGAGTTCGAGTCTTTTTTTGACTTCGTCTGCTAGAACTTTGTTTCACTTGCTGAACAATCATCTACAGTCGGGTCAGGCCAAATCGGGCCGCAATCATTCTGATCTTAAATAAACTCTTGGTTCAATAAACTGGATTCGACTGCACAATAGAATATTTTTTCGGTACAGAAGTTGTTTTTCTTTTAATTTATTTATTAATGTGGTTTTTTTTTGTTTTTTTTTACATATTTCAGATGTTCTTTTAGATTTTTATATCCTAACATAAACCTCCCTTAAGGCAATGGGGGTGACTTCGAACAGGGTTTTAAACCATGACCATCGGCTCGACAGTGCACAGCGTTTACCACAAGACCAGGCAGCTATGCTTTCGGATTCGATCCGAAATAGTGGTTAGTCTAATTAATCGGATAGGGCTTTATTTCACGTTTTCACAAAGCTTATATCAACTCACAGGTTGTCTGTCTTGCAAAGCGTTTGTACACGTTATTTCTCGCACGCTCAATCTCGAATATAGGTGAAAATGTGCACATGTATTTATGTACCTGACAAAACAAGAATTTAAAAAAAAAACGTAACCAATCTGTTAATAACATATTTTATTTGGCATCGAACGGGGAAAGTAATCGTACTTGACTGATATTTTGGGATCAATTGAATTAGTCCTCTTGAAGAGATGTATATATGTATTTAAAAAGCGATCACGGAAACATTCACACAGATAGCTCCCTTCCTTCCCTCCCCCAACTGGTCCAAACAAGTGAAACGATCATAGCGCACCGAGAAAGCTAAAAGCATGAATATACGCTAGACAAAACAAAAAGGTTAAAATATTTTTAATCATACAGATTTATTTTTGTCGTCTCGAGTCTAGATTTATTGTACATTTAATCACGTGACCTATTCAAACTAATCTATACAATAACAACTTAATATAATTTAGCTTTTGTTGTTTTCTTTTCTTTTTGAAGTATTTTTTTTCTCTTAATTTATATCACACCAGAGCCGGATTCACGATAGCGAAGGACCACATAGCCCCCACGCCCTCATTAAACGGGGGATCCACATGTGAAACAGTGGCGTAGCATCCATGACGCCAAGGGGTTCATTCATACCCTGGCCTATGACTGATAGGGGCTCAGGTGCTAATTGAAACAAAAAAAACGAAACACCAATCATGACTTTATTTATTTAATTGATTTTTTTTTTCTACTTTTGATTTTGTAAGGTAGTTTGTGTGTATAATCTTGGACCACTTCCACATGCACCCTGCTAGGCTGCCTGGTTGTTTTAGCTGATACTGCACGTGCTACTTTAACATGTAAAAACAAACAAACATTTAGGCCACTGATGTGGAAATATATATTGGTTAGCTAAATATGCATATTAAATATTAGTCTAACTTTATTTGTTTCCTCAGAGATATGACGTCATGTTTTTAGCCTTAATATTTATAAATGCATTTATATTGAAGCTTGTAGAGGGTATAGGTCGCAAAAGCAAATTCTGTTCAGGGTCTTCACTTACTAAAATACGGCCCTGATTCACGCATAAGTTTGACATTTTCATGAACGAAATTCACACATACGTTTGACATTTTTATGAACAGACATTCCCAAAGACACCTGACATTATTTTCAAAACATTCTATATTCGAAAAGATAATTAAAATATCCTGCGACATCAACACAGACATTGGATAAGACATCCATCTTATTTTTTTATGCATCTAATCAAAAGTTCTTTCAAAACGTAAGCTACAATATTAAGTATTTAGGAACATTTAATTAGTGTTCACTAAAAGTCATGCTGCGGTATCTCCAATACATAACAAATGATGGTTAATTTTACGGTGCAGAGAAAATGAGAATCGAAATCTTTGTAAGGATATATTCTCTGAAACATTTCATTTTTCTGATTAGACATTTCATATTACACCAGACATTTTTAGCTCACATGTTTTGTTTTGTTTTTTATGCGTCATGGATTTGGATGTGGATAAAAACAAGAAATACAAATAAAAAACAATTTTTTTTTAAAATCACAAAGCTTATACAAAGTGTAACTGTATCAATTAGTTTGGATAAGTCATGTAATTAAATTTGTAACAGATCTAGACTAACAACAATAAATCTGTGCGATTAGAAATATTTTTACCCATTGCGTTTGAATAGTGCTATGCTTTTAGCTTTCTAAATACTCTAAGATCCGTTCACTTATCTGGACCTGTTTAAAAATGGGGGATCGGGGGAATGAAAGAAATGGATATCTGAGTGAACTTTTACTGTAATTGGTTTCTGAAAGCATTTTACAAAACAAAATATAAAATTGGAAAGACCTGAATTCAAGCTTATTTTAGTCAAGTACAATATATTTCCTTTGCTCGAGGTTAATTTTTGCTATTGATTCTTGTCTTGTCAGGTAACAGAACTAATTGTGCAAACTTTCAGCTTGATCCGAGTTTCGGTGTCGGAGAAAGAACGTGTACAAATTTTGTACCAAGCAGACAGATGGCGTAAGTAGATATAAGCTTTGTAAGAACACAATCATTAAAAAAAAACACAAGCTAAACTAACGAATCATCTTTACATTATAATGCTTCCAACTATCAAGATGCTATCCACAACCAATTCTGAACCTGGCTCTCTGCAGAGATCTACTTACCATTAGAATTCAAACTCATATAATTAGTCATTAAACTTTAAAGCCGGATGAAATATGTCCGCCAATGAATCACATTACTGACTAGTTGATGGAGGAATCTGTACAACTTCAATTTCTGTTAATTGACATCGTGGCGCCATAAACGGATCTTGACCAACTGATCTTTCGGTAACCATGGGAACGCAAAAGGGAGCTATTAATACTCCTTGAAAAAAAAAAGTTTTATCAAACAAAAAAATGTTTTCAAAATGGAATGTCCGAAGTAATATTGATCTGGTATCATTGGGACACACTGCAAGACATAGCTCATAGCCCAATGTTATTAGTAGAGTGAAAAGTATACTTCCCCTTTCAGACCTTGCGATATTTAGCGCTGATGATGTTAAAGTCATCTGTTTGACAAACGGTTAACGAGCATGATGTCATGTGGCCCATACAACGACCAACCCCATTTACTTTCTCCAAACAGTCAGGTACCCATTAGAGTAGGATGGACTCATGGGCGCCCTTAAAATTCCGAAATTCAAAATACCAGTTATAACCAGGGCCGCAGGTCACGAATCCAAGCGCTTAACCACTCTGTCAAATTTCACAGACTTAATACAGAAAGTGAGAATTTAAAATATTAAAAGGTAACGACTACTTTATTATGCGAGTTGCTTCCCTTTAGGTAAATATGGAGTTAGAACTTCTGAATCATTGTGTCCTTATGTTAGCGGATGTGTTTGACAGAGAGAGAGAGAGAGAGAGAGAGAGAGTGAAATAGAGAGAGAGTGAAACAATGGTGATTGTCAGGGTTGTGTTAAAGCCTTAGCTCGTTTGCCGGGCCCCTGACATTCAACAGGCACCTTCGTGCTTACAATAAATACTGGCCCACTGCCGATAACAAACTCCAAAGTAAATCTTGATAATCCCAGAACTAACTCCCTGTAGAGACATAAGAAAAGACAAATTGAAAGTTCTAGTCCAAAACGCTAAGGCAGCGAAACAACTGCGAAAGATGTGTCGTGAAGCACAACTTGTGATATCATTGCTTAGAGAGAGAAAGTGTAAATACTTACATAATACATCCATAATGTTTTCATAAATTAGTTTTGTACAGACCTGTTATAAAACTTATTTTCTTTTCTTAAAATTGAACTAATTGTAATATTTATTAGGAGTAAGGCAGAACCGCTGTATAAAATGAAATTATACATCTTAATCAGAGGTACACAAAGAACCTCAAAGGCACTCTATACCAGCATAATTACAAAACAACTCCATAATTTCGCAAGGCAACAAAGAGGATGAGTTAAAAAATTGTGCACCTTAAACATTTGGTGCTAGAATATCATAACCTACAGTGATTGCGTGTGTCTGACCATGCAGTTTACGAGCAGATCAATAAGGCTACATATTTCTGCAGCCAAAAGTCAACGATGCAATTGTGTGGTCGCTACAACGCCATACCACATATGTAGCAAATTTACCCCCCCCCCCCCCCCCCAGACGTCCAGTCTTGTTCTCTGCCCGGCAGGCCTTGATCTAAAGTTGGAAGATGTCCGGCTTTACTTTTTTTTTGTTATGTCGATGTCACAACCAGGAGTTCATATAGTCAAAGCTTTTCACTAGCAATCTATTGGCTCAGAGTTCTTCAAGATCTGTGATTTGTTATTTAACATTCCCGAGCGTAAAGGTAAAATTGAGTTGATCCACGCACAGCGGTCGAATGAAACGTAGACAAATGAGATGTAGTTGATTGAAACCTAGACAAATGAGTTGTAGTTGAATGAAACGTAGACAAATGAGATGTAATTGATTGAAACGTAGACAAATGTGATGCAGTTAAATGAGACGTAGACAAATGGCATGTGTATGATTGAAACGTAGACAAATGGGATGTAGTTGATTGAAACGTAGACAAATGGGATGTGATTGATTGAAACGTAGACGAATGAGATGTGGTTGATTGAAACGTAGACAAATGGGATGTAGTTGATTGAAACGTAGACGAATGAGACGTAGTTGATTGAAACGTAGACTAATGAGATGTAGTCGAATGAAACGTAGACAAATGAGATGTAGTTGTTTGAAACGTAGACGGATGAGATGTAGTTGATTGGAACGTAGACAAATGAGATGTAATTGATTGAAACAAAGACAAATGATATGTGATTGATTAAAACGTAGACAAACGATATGTAATTGATTAAAACGTAGACAAATGGGATGTTATTGATTGAAACGTAGGCAAATGGGATGTCGTTGAATGGATCATAGACAAATGAGATATTGTTGAATGAAACGTAGACAAATGTGATGCAGTTGAATAAGACGTAGACAAATGAAACGTAGACAAATGAGATGTAGTTGAATGGAACGTAGACAAATGAGATGTAGTTGATTGGAACGTAGACAAATGAGATGTAGTTGATTGAAACGTAGACGAATGAGATGTGGTTTATTGGAACGTAGACAAATGGGATGTAGTTGATTGAAACGTAGACGAATGTGATGTGGTTGGATGAAACGTAGACAAATGAGATGTAGTTGAATGGAACGTAGACGGATGAGATGTAGTTGAATGGAACGTAGACGAATGTTATGTAGTTGAATGGAACGTAGACGAATGAGATGTAGTTGAATGGAACGTAGACGAATGTGATGTAGTTGAATGGAACGTAGACGAATGAGATGTAGTTGAATGGAACGTAGACGAATGAGATGTAGTTGAATGGAACGTAGACGAATGAGATGTAGTTGAATGGAACGTAGACGAATGAGATGTAGTTGAATGGAACGTAGACGAATGAGATGTAGTTGAATGGAACGTAGACGAATGAGATGTAGTTGAATGGAACGTAGACGAATGAGATGTAGTTGAATGGAACGTAGACAAATGAGATGTAGTTGAATGAAACGTAGACGAATGAGATGTAGTTGATTGAAACGTAGACAAATGAGACGTAGACAAATGGGATGTAGATTCTCAGGCAAGGAGTATATTTCCCCTAATGAACTTTGTCTATGACTATTAAAAAAGCCTGTATACCTGCCAATTTGATTTTCAGTTTATAAGGTTGTCCTCCTTTACTAGGCTTTGTCCTACTTTTGTCCCCCTCTGAGCATTTAGGTGTCTGGTAACCCTAAGCATATTTTTTTTAATCACATTTTTGAGAATGGACAAGGTATTCCATTCAGGTTTTATTTTGTTTCGGTACTTTTCCCTTTGTTTCTGTTTTTAGGATTCACGCAGTGCTTTTGTAACATGATCAGTTCACGTGATCCTTAAAATAGAACACCCTGCTAGAAACAAACTTAAAAATGATCAGAAATGGACAATGGTTCTACATCAAACATTTACTGGCGTCGCATAACCATGGCAACGCTTTGTCAAGCTTTGCGTAGGAGTGTACGGCAGCTATAGCACCAGGTGAAAAATGAATCATTAAAACCCAAATAAAACTTCACGAGGTGGCTGCCAATGTAGCCAGTGTCTCAGCCAAATTCTTTGTGAAAGTCAGTGTGGTGATTATGTTTGTATATAGTATTGTAAACAGCAGTTGATAGAACCTTGGTTGCAAGACTTAAGGAATTCTATGTTTATTTATTATTATTTACTATTTTTTCATTGGTCCATTGGTTGGAACAGAGTGACAGCGCTGGGGGTTTTGTTATTGTTGTCAGAGGCCTGAGTTATGGAACCTAGTCGTATAGTATAAGTAATATAGAAGTCAGTTTTCATAATTATGTATATATTTTCTAGTTAACATTTGATGAGTTGTCTACAACTACAGTTACCCTGATTACTTTTATTAAAGTTCTATTTTGTTGTTAATTCATCTCTGGCATCTCTTTGAGTTTTGAAAGAAGTATGTTATGAGTCAAGTATAATCCCAGTAAGGAGTTCACAACAATCACTTCAAGTTGTGTTAAATATTGTTTGTGAATTACTTTTGCGTAGCGCCTATTTTGTTGTATGCCATGCTCGGGGCTCTCTGGTCTAATCACTTTTTTTTTTTAGATACATGAAGGGAGAAAGTGTTAAGCATTCAGTCGTTGGCTGGCACTGTCATTTAATAGGCTCTAATAATTCACTAGCGCTGTTAGCATAACCGCCCGTTGTTGTAATGATTGAGCTTTTATTTAACTCTTTCTCTCCGTCATTATCCTCCACGTTCTGATGCAAGTGTCTATTTTGCACATGTGCGTCTCAACACCCTGTTATGATTAAACTTCAATAACTTTTTGGTATGCAATCAGGAAATTTTATATTGGGTACATATGTATAGCATAATATTCATTCTGTTTAAATAATACAAAGTAAAGATTTTAAAACCATAATTAAAATTAATTTAATTTCTCTGATCCCCTGCGTTTGCCTTTTTGGAGATAGAAGAATTTAAACAAAACTTAATGTTACTTTTACTAAGTTTAAATAAAGTTTTAAATTTTAATGTAAATGTATGTAAGATCACAAGTGAACTATCTACTTAAACAATTTATACACAAAAAGACACTCTAAAGAAACAAATTCTCGTGTTTCTGTCACTCGTCTCTCGCTGGTCTCCCCTTTTCAACTATTATTCCATTATATATAACCTCAACTACGATTGACTTCCATTGAGTTAAAAGAATGCGAGATTTTCAATTATAGAGCAAACGCAGTCCTGGCCTGCAACATCACAACCTGTGGGCAGTTTAGACCAATAGCCTTTTGCCATATTGTATAAACCAGTAGCGTGGCAACGAGCTATTGGTCTAAACTCTAAACTGTCCACAGGTTGTCACGTTGAAGGTCAGTGTGCAGGCCCTCTATAACGAGTGGTATCGATTGAAGCCACCATCTATTGTGGCCCATCTCAGAAACACTAACGCGCGCACACACTATAAAACCCGAAGTCTTCACCAGGATTCAAGCCCGGGCCTCCTGTTCGGTAGCCAAGGACTAACCACTCAGCCTCCACGCCTCCATAGTGAGATACTGATACAACTAAATATAGTTGAGAGTGTAATGCTTATAAGTATACTCCTCCTAACCATTGAGTATTAAATATTTCCAATTCTATCTCCATCAAGAGGACCATTATATGACTTTTCTGTGCACTATAAGTTATAATATTTAATAACAATAATAAACTTTATTATTAATTCGTCTAACAATAAAAGAATATATTAGAAATATGACATTGGATTCGATTCCAAAGTTTAGGGATCATGTGGACTGTTTCACGTCACATTACAGACTACAACCTGCACATTTTGCACAATGCAGTATAAGTGACCAAACTTTCAAGTCAATGCTTCAACTCAACAAAATGATCTAAATCGAATTTGTCCTCTATGCACTATAGTGTCGATACTATCAGTGCCCTCTATGTAATACTGTACGCTAATCGATTACATGAATTCCCTATGTAAGCTATTGTAAAAACATCGATTACCCAAATGTCGTTATGCCATACGGAATATTCTATAAATACCCTATATTTAATATTGTACAATATTCGATTACTTGAACTCAAATTATACTTTACAAACTACAGTAAACTGGTGGATTCCATATTATTTGTTGCCTATAAACTACTGTATACTGTCTATAAATGCACCCTAATACTATACAATAATCGATTCCTTGAATTCTCCAAATAAGGTACTAATACTAAATACTGGTCGATACCATGCATTTTGTCTTTTCAACAAAGTCTAGAAGTCGATTCCATGGTTGCCTTTCCATTGCCTGACCATCAATCTGTCATCGTCCATTCTAAAATGTCTTGGTCAGTGTCCAGGTCAATACGCATTAGAAGGGGACAGTCCAATAGCGTGCACGGGCCAGTAGATCTGTCAGCGGCCAGGTGTACTCACGCACAGAGCCAGGGAGACATTATCTGCTCTCTGATGTGTGTGAGGACATGTGTGTATGAGACGGAGAGAGCGTGCGTGTGTGTGTGGCGAAACAAGTGACCTATTGAACTCAGACGGTACTATTTTCATGTAGGAGTTGAGAACCAGTCTAAGATGTGTCGTTAAGCACAACTGGTGATATCATGGCTTAGAGAGAGAGAGAGAGAGAGAGAGAGAGAGTAAATACTTACATAACAATATATTCATAATGTTTTCATAAATTAGTTTTATACGGACCTGTTATAAAACTTATTTTCTTTTCTTAAAATTGAACTAATTTCTTATTGTTTTTAACACAGAGAACTGCATATGTATAACACATAAGTCAATTTCCATTGATGCTTTTATGATAAGTTTATTATTGTTAGTGACAATACATACACGTTTAATAAGCATTTGAATAACTAAAGATTTTCAAGTTTTGGTTTGCACCCGTACAGTAGACCTTAAATCATTAGTGTTTTCCGAAGCATTTGACAAATGATTTGGTTTTCAAGTTTTGTTTGTTCACTAAGCCTGTATATGAGCTTGGTATATAAACATATTTTTTTATGCAGTGGATTAACTACCTATCTCAAAAGGAGATTACATGTTAGACTACAAATGTTGGAAGACTCTTCTGTTTGATGAAAATGGTAAATTATATTTACAGTCTGGTGTATGTAACGGCCAAACAGAAAGGATCAGGCAGTTTTGGCACGGTTTCGCACGGGACACTGTCCGATAGGAGCCTACTTCACTGGGAAAACCACGATCCCATATGTCGACACTGTCGCACGGAAGACAAAACAGTAGAAGACATCCTCAACGAATGCAGGGTGCTCAGAAACATATTCGAAGATAGGACTAGTCTTGGAACAGATAGAACCGGCGCATGCGGGGGTCTCGCCCTGTAAAAAGACAAGCGAACCCTACAGAACACTGCCAGATACCTGGACAGCGCTATAAGGGATCAATCCCAGCACGGAGCCTTAGTGCGTGGAGGCTGACAAATGGCGATTCAAATGGCAAAGGAGAAGCAGAAGTGTTGGTTACAAAGATGAGCCTCACAACACAAAGATGTTTCTCACAACACAAAGATGTGCCTCACAAAACAAAGATGTGCTTTAACTTCCTTACTCATCCTACCAGAAACATCATTAGGAAACGAACATGCTGAGATTACCAGCAACATCATCAGCAAACGAACATGCTGAGATCACTCCCTTGGAACCCGTGAAAGAAACCATGCAGTGAGTTTGAAGGTCGCTTTGTCCCCCGTACAAGAACAGACCCATTGCCACACATGGACCAGTCCTCTGTCTCAAAAATCTTTGGCCCGATCGCCCTTCACTGTGATCCTATCACTTATCTGGACCAAGGATATCTGGGTGGATTTTACCGGTCATTGGTTTTTAAAAGCATTAAAAAAAATAAATAAAGGGAACAACCTAAATGCGAACTCGTGGCTCACGCCTCGTCGAGCCAACGAGCTAACCACTCTTCCAGTGAGGTATTTATGACTAGAGAAGACTGTACAGTTATGTTTTGTTTGTTTCAGCTTAGAGCGGCTTATACCACCACTTCAGTCAAGTACGATTTTTTCCCTTGTTCTAGATACCAAACAAAATAATTAATGACCAATTGTTAATAAACTAATTAGTTTTTTGTTTTTTTTTAATTGATTTTTGTGTTGTCAGGTAAAAGAAATAAATGTGCAGAATTTCAGCTTGATCTGAGATTGGGTGTCGGTACGTGTACAAACATTTGGCCAGACAGACACACAGACAGACGCACAGAGTGAGTTGATATAAGCTTTGTTAAAAAATAAGAGAAATAAAACAGCACAAAATCTACGCTCCAATTTGACCTTATAACTACTGTGTTTCTATTGGTATAGATTTCAAGCACTATCAGTAGACGAGGTCTGGATAATGCGTCCCCATTCAATCAGATATGAAGACGCTATCTTCACTACGCTATCGTCTCAGATAGTCCGTTCTCAACTCTGACGTCATGGCTGACCCTTGTCCCTCTATTAGGAAAACTTAACTCCCACCCCAAAAATACCTTGGGGTATTAGTCTCCCTTGACCGAGAAGCGTTGCGCCAGACATCTGACCATCGGCTAGTTTAGAAAGGTCTTACAATGTGTCTTGGATCAAAGCTTTACACCCGTAAACTCACACGCATATAGCGCACGTATACATATACAATGTCACTCGTAACACACACACACAAGCATACACACACATACACACGAAGTCAGTCATTCACGCAGGACTAATAATGCATTTTAAATCCTCCGAAGTCATTTAAATCTAGAGATGAAATACACAGCCCGCACACACACACCTACACACAAATACAGAACTCTTGCATAACTAAGTACAAACACAAACATACTAATGTAGAAATCATTGTACAATTTTAGTGCATGATATTTCTTACACACTCCCATTCTCGGATCCAGTTGAAACTTTACCCAATTATTTACTGTACCTAAAATAGTATGAATCAATAAAAAAATATTAACCAATTAGGTTTATTTATAATTAATTATTGTGTTTGGTATCGAATAAGGGAAATAAATGCTACTTATTGAGAAATGTGGCTTTATAGATGCAGTTATTCGGCTTATTACGTTTTGTACAAGTTTTTTCGCCCACTTTTCATAAATATACACAGTTGAAGATAATACATGAATCAATACACAATTAATTCATCAATAAGTGGTAACTTTTATATCGAAAAAAAGGGAAGCTACCTGCCCAGTTGAGATATGTGACAGTGATATTGAGGTCCTTTCCAATAGATAAACTTTGTTTATTTATTTATTTTTTCATAAAGTTTCTGTAAAGTAAAGTCTATCACATACTCCGTTAGTTCGGATTTACTCCCATTGTTTGTGGACCTGTGAGGGAGTAGGCTTCCGTGTTGCCTCTAGTCGTTTGAATCGGGATTTGAACTCAGTCTAATTGGTTTATGTGACTCAGAAACTCGTATACATGCGTTAAAAAACTGTCAAAGAAAAAAATTGAACTACTGTCATAGTCTGTCATCTCTCTCTTTCTCTCTCTCTCATTCTCTCTTTCTTTCTCTTGCTCTCTCTATCTGTCTGTCTCTCTTTCTCTCTCTGTCTCTTTTTCTATCTATCTGTATCTCTTTGTATCTCTCTGTGTCTATTTTTCTATCACTATTTCGCTCTATATCTCTTTCTATCTGTCTGTCTCTGTCTCTCTCTCATCTTTTTGTCTCTCTATCTCTCTCTCTTTCTATCTTTCTATCTCCCTGTCTCTCTCTCTCTCTTTCTATCGCTCTGTCTCACTCTCTCTTTATATCTCTCTTTGTCTCTTTCTCTCTCTTTCTCTGTCTTTCTATCTCTCTTTTTATCTCTCCGTCTCTCTCTCTCTCTGTCTGAGTCAATATTTCTCTTAATCCACCCTAAACAACAAATTCCTATCCTCTTTTTTTTTTATGTGTTTTCCAGCAGCCGAACTCTCCAGCTTCCCAGAAACACCCTGGAACGGAACACACTCTCAGATTAATGTCCGCATCATTGAAAATCCCAAATTTTCTGTGTCCAATGTCCGCTCGTCCTTAGTATCAATATTATTGATGTAAGATTTCTCCTTGATAAATTATTAACATGCCAAAGCACATCGCCAATATAACTCTTTTTTTTTATAAGGGGGGAGAAAGACGGCAACAATTTTGACCAATCATTTCATCCTGCCATAAAATCTGCAGATTGGAGTTCGCGTCACGCTGACCGCCATGTTGATACATAATTTTATTTTACCATTTAGGCAACCTGCCAACAATTTTATGGAACAATCTTCAAAATAAAACCTTTTTTTTTTTTTTAACTGCTTGTAATGATGTCAAACTCTGAACCTGCAGTAGATTTGTGTTCACTACAGATTAATAACTAATTTGTCCGATGACCGATGAAATAGGGCGTGATGCTACTTTGAAGCCCATGGGAATCATTTTTAAATGTTAATGTATTACATAGTCCCTTGAGACCTTGACCCAGTGACCAGGGGGCAGACGAAGGTTAAGCTCTTGTATTTTTGTAGCTTATGGTTAACGTGTCCAGGACTGTCCGTCCCACCTCTCTCCCCTTTCCCGAATGTCAGCCTTTCTTTGAGGAGCGTTGAAATGCTAAATTTAAATAAGAAATATCTAATTTTACCAAAAAATACAACCTAAATTGTCTCAGGTGTTTAAACCCAGACTTTCTTACCCGTATTATTACTGCTTGACACAAGCTGAACGAGTTAGTAAAAGTTTGGTTTTTTTTTTAGTCTTGAAGAAACATAAAACAGTTTAATTCTAGAAAAACCTAGATCTAGATGTCAAGTAAAAGAAGTATGCTTTTCCTATCAGACCACGTGATCCACAGGGCAGATGATGTAAAGGTCATGTTTATTTGGCTAACAGTTAAAGAGCCTTTACTTTCCCCAACTAAATTCAGGCACCCATTTGAGTGGGTTGGACTCAGTAAAAGTAGTAAAAAATTCCCCTTTCAGACCTTGTGGTCTATAGGGCAGATGATGTAAAGCTCATCTGTTTCTATGGCCTACGGTGTACGAGGGTGTCATGTGGCAAGCACAACGACCAAACGCCTTTACTTTCCCCAACTAAATTCAGGCACCCATTAGAGTGGGGTGGACTCAGGGGTATCTTAAAAGTTTTTAAAAAAAAATTGTTCCCCTGTTTGGCGAAAATATATTCATGACGTCAAGAAAGATTCATTTTTGAAGTAACATTGATAGTAACAGGTCACCACCAGGTCGGCAATAGCCTACAAATTACTATACAATTAATGTCCTCTTGTTTCTAGTAATGTATCTAGTACTGAAGCAGGATTGTGTTGTAAAGGGCGCCTCCTAGTTTAATATGCTCAATGCTATCAGGTCTATCTCTTGTGAGCACTTGATAATTCCGTACTGCGCCAAACAGCTCAGCAAACTTAAAACTTAAAGTTCTATCTCAATGCAACAAAAAGACTAAGTGGTTTGGTACTGAACTGATTATTACTCTTATAGTTCTAAGCTTTATGGACTTAACTTGTGAGGCGTTAGTTTCTCTCAAAACTAGCTTTTAACTGGTCTTTCCAGAACATTGACTAAAGGCTTGGAACTCACACTCCATTGAACTCAGACAACATGCTTCAATACATTCAAAAACATTAAGACCTATTAGGGGCGCGGTGGCTGAGTGGTTAATCACTTGGCTTCCGAACTTGGAGGTCCAAGGTTTGAAACTCTGTGAAAACTGTGATATTGGATTTCGAGATTTTTAGGTCGCCCCTGGATCAACTCAACTCTAATGGGTACCTGATTTTAGATAGGGGAAGTAAATGAGGTTGGTCGTTGTGCTGGCCACATGACATCCTGCTCGTTAACTGTTAGCCAGAGAAACAGATGACCTTAACATCATCTGCCCCATATATCATAAGGTCGGAAAGGGGGCACTTTAATAACTAACTTATACCAATTTGTTAAAAACTTTTTTAGATTAGTTTGTCATTTTAACCCGTTTCCCCCTGTTCTGTTCTCGTGGCGCCTTCAACCTAGTCATTTTTACATTCAATTATTTCATTTTCGGCTTTATAGGAGATTCGAACCTGAACTCCTCGGTTAGATGGCCATGCAGCTTGAAAAGCCAAGCCACACATACACAGAGCTGTGTATCACGTGATCATTCGCGAGATGTCACGCTTGCTTGCTTTAATGCAGTGCAAGCGTCTTTTTAATATTCAACAAGCAACGATCTGCTAAACTCTCGTTCTATGGATGCTTGAGGTTATGGGGGGGGGGGGGGGGGGGGGGAAAGTGTTTCTAGTTCGATTCAAGGGGGGACCACTTCATAGCAGTGTCTGGTTTCATATTAATTACCTGTCCCTGCTTCGCACAGGTTAAGATGGCCGTGACTCATCTAACTGATGAATAGGAAAGTTATCATCTGAAATTTAATTAATTAATTTGGTCACATATAGGTCTACTTTCTCTTTCAAGTTTGTTGAGACAGGATAAAGAGAGGATGAGAAAGAGAAGGAGAGAAAGAAGAAAAAAGAGAGATAGAGAGAGAGAGAGAATAGAAAAATGGATGTTGCGTCGTTTTTGGGGGATGCGCCCTACATTTTGGAAAAATGCTGCCGAAGATAATCTTTTCCCTTTTATTCAAATAAGCTGTACCTATTTTAATAGTTCTGATGGACCTTTATTTGTGTTGTATCTTTAAGTTTTTGTAACGCCGATATTTGCGAATTCTAAAAACGTACAAATAAAAGCATATTTAAAAGAAAAGCCCAAAAAGGAGGCAAAGAAAAAAGGCCCCAAGGATTCCTATGATGCTAAAACTGAATATTACCATTAAAAAAATAATTTAGCATCTTCGAACTTGTGATGAACTTGAAAAACTGATCTACTTTTTAAGCACTCGCCACCAATATCTTCGATCCCCCATAGCTTGAGAATGACTGCGTAGTGACAACACACCATCCATAAAAACTTCTGTGTGTATTGTGTCCCAGAAATGTTACACTTTTCTAGAAAATAAAGACATTGACCTTCAAAACTTCTGAGATCATGCATTTCGTGTGAGACGTAAGCCCATGTGGGATGTAAGCCCATGTGAGATGTAAGCCAATGTGGGATGTAAGCCCATGTGGGATGTATGCGTACCTCACGTGTCCTTAGAGGGAAAATAGGACAAGCAAATGAACAATTTCTGAACAAAGTTTTACATTTGTTATTTAAAAAAAAATAATTTCTTAATTTCGTTAATTAATCTTTTATATACAATATATTGATCTCTTGTTTTTCTATAAAATAATTTCCCGGTTGGCGGGAGTTTTTTTTTTTACAATCATTAAATATAGATATGTACTAAAAATTATTCCTTCCAAGAGAATGATCCTATTTACGTATATATTCTATTAATAGACTCATGGACTAGGACTCCGGAGGTTGCAGGTCATACCCTCCTGCTAGTAGTAATGGTCACAGGTAACTTTAACATGCCTTTCGGCCACACCCCGGAAACGGCTTTGTGTGGCTCGCTAACTAGGTGGAGAGTCTCCAGCGTGTCCACGAAAGCCAGTAAAATAACCAAGTCTTGTAAAAAACGTCACGTGGAGTGTGGTCTTGGACGAACTGTGCGAAATGTCAGCTAAATATGACCAAATTTACAAAAACACAATTACCAGCATAGCACTGTGGACCACATGACAAGTCAAAAGGATTTGTTAGGACGCCCCTGATTTTATTTCATAAATAGGATGTCTGTTCTTTCTTCATCCTCTTCTTCTTGAAACTGCCAGGTAGAGTTGAGCCTTCTGCTCTTGGAACTCTAAGCCAGCAAAAGTGAACAAGAGCTCCCTTTCACCGGGCCTGAATCTATCTGACGGGTGGGTCAGACTCGCGGCAAGAGGCCGCGTACTCTATAGCCCCGGCCATTGTCCTTTTTTATACCAGGCCAACCTTGCGGGACACGCCATTTATGTAACGCCCCCTTGAGGAACGGCGCCTGGATTGTGACAAGGTTGTGGGAGCTTTTTGACAACTACGCGCAGTGCAATGAGGATGCTCTCGCACCCCCTTAGGCCCCATCAAGGGAGTCTTGTTTTGCTACCTTTTAGTCTAATCGTTTCCTCCCACGATCGTTTCACCTTAACAAGTAGCTCAGGCAACACGGTGAAATGTGGGTCCCCAGACATACTTTTGAAAATACAAAGACGCACAAACTACCTAAATTTAGTTTGACCTTCACAGACTAAAAGGACATATCGGCCAGCAAAGACAGACTTTTTTTTTTTCAAAATTCGGTAAATCGATGTCCTTGCGAACGCCGGTATGGACAGTGTAGAGCATTGATGCCCAACCTAATTCGACATACGGGCCATTTTAATTTCCGACACTCGTGTCGCGGGCCGCATGACCGAAAATGTACCCAAAACAGTGAAGTAGACTTGAAACAATTATATTAGAAACCTGTGGCTTAAGTACTTAATTAATGGTATATTTGAAGTTTATCTTTGTTATTAAGGGATGGAAAATGGCTTCCCGTCTCTACTTACAATGTTAATATTATTGTAGCTACCTTTACCACCGACTCATTTTCTTGTCTCTTTTTGGTGAATATTCCCATCGATCCTCCAATCCCCAATTTAACCATCTTTATTCATAGCTCAAAGCAAGAATGGCGCCATATTATTTGTTTTATAATGCTGTTTATATGTTGTTGAAAAAAAACAACAGCTACATTTTCTTTACAAAACAAATATGTTGTATTATTATCATGTTCCACACAAAATTTAAGATCCGTTCACTTTCCCCGGTAGATTCTAAATTCAGAGTCCACTTGTAGTTTCTTCGGCTCTCCCATTTCATAAACGTACACATGTTAAAGTTCATGGTACTAATCAATGAGAGAAAAATGAGTTAGGTGAAGATGCGTATTTCAATTTTTATTTATTTATTTTTTTTTTTGGATGGAGGAGATTTTCTACACTTTGTGCCATCGGTTCGGCGGGCCTGATGGAACCACGTTGCGGGCCGGATCTGGCTCGCGAGTCGTATTTTGGGCATCACTGGTATAGAGTATAGAGGGACTTCTTTATGGTCCGACGGTTACGCTAGTCAGGGCACGTACTCCGTAAGGGGAGACGAACGTATACCAAAGGCAGGCTTTTTTTTTTTTTTGTGAGCTAAAAGGGGGTTTCCACGGAAATGCTTCGAAGACCAGCCTAGGCGCCAACTTGCCTAAGCTGACATAGAAGAGAGTACCTGGTTGCCTGCAGCCTCAGAACGAGACAGCTGGAGGTCACTCACAGGGGCCGCGGCATACAAATTTGTGACCAAAAGAAAATCCGCGGACAGGAGCAGACGGCGAAAAGAAAATCTAAATTGACCACCTGCGGACAGTGGTTATGCTTGCCCTGGATGTGGCAAAATATGTAGATCACAGCTGGGACTGCGCATTCCTCACTAATCTTCGGACTCGAAGACAAGCCTTATTATTATTATTATTATTATGTTAGAAACGAACGAGTATTCATTCTCTGGCGCTGTCAGGGTCTAGTTTTGCTAAAGAGAAACAAAATTCATCGTAGTCCCTTTAACAGTTTCCACTGAGGAATTTTCTGGTGATGTGGCAGGTCTGCAGCAGTACCGCCCTCTGACAGTCAACGAGGATGTTCCTAGGAATGTTAAGGGCCTTGAAGGTGTCTGTGAGGTCAGTTGTTATTATCCCCTCGGTTGATATAACAATTGGGTATATTGTTATTTTGGACAATTTCCATAGACGCTTAATCTCCAAGCCTAGGTTCCCATATTTTCGTTGTTTTGCCTACTCAGTTTTTTTTTTAAATTATGAGATATTGGTACGGCGATGTCGATAATGGTAGCGGCCTTTTCTTTTTTTATCGATGAGCAGCAGATCCGGGCGATTAAAATCTAGCATTTTGTCGGTCAAAATAGGCCTATCCCAGTACAGCAGATGATCCGTAGACTCGAGAACCTCTTGAGGTGAGTATTTGTAATATGGAGTAGTATCCTTACCGATCAAATTATGTGTCAAAGACAAGGGCTGGTGTATTAGCTTTGCAACTTGGTTATGGCGACCAAGGTATGCAGATTCCGATAGGGCTGAACATCCTGCCATTATGCGTTCAATTGACTCACCCACATTATTATTACTATTATTGCATGACGCGTAGGACGTAATCATCTTCTTTTTTGAAGTAACGTCTGTATTATATAAGATAAGATATTATTATTATTAATGTCTTGTTCTTCTTCTCCCTGAGCTCTGCTGCTTCGTCAGAAAGACTTCGTAAGAACAGTGGCGTCACTATGGGGTGCGGGGGGTGGGTGGGTGCGGTACACACCAAGTGAAACGACCCTAGTGATGCAGATGCGTGAGAAAAGTATTATTGACGCTCTTTGTTATTCAGAATACAGAAAAGAGGTTGGGACTTTATTATGACGTTTCTGTGTGTGTTTCTATGGTGACGGTGGAAAGAGATTAGCTATGCCGTGTGAATGATGCAAGATAAGCGGCATTGTCGTCAGCGGTGTTAGGTAGGACAGACGACTCCTGAGAGCCAGACTGAAAAGATCTGTTATTGTTTTTTTTTTTTTTAGTGAGCTAGATTTTGTTCCAAATACCCATTTTATATTATTACTAAAGTCTACTCATTGATTTAATTTCATCTCAAGTTGAATTTGTTAATATTGTAATAAAAGCAATACTTGGTTTTGTTCACAAAAGAAGTTATTTAAGTTATTTCAAGTATTATAAGTTGAGATATAATACGCCTTCAGCGGTTTAGTTGTATACTAGCAGTCTGGTGCTACAAGTCAACGACCGTCCACAACCAACTTGTTGAGGTTTACAGTCCCTATACAATAACACTACGGAAGAAGGTACACTTGTATGAATATGTCCCAGCTGATGGAACATATTTTAGGAGCTCGTTTCGATTCTCGCTTTTTTTTTTTGTTTGTTTAAAGTGTGGACAAGAGTTCAGGACTGCAGGATTATCAAGTGCCCAAGTTAAGAAACTCTATCGTCATAAAACATTAGATTTCTGAAATGTTAGGTCAACTTCATTTATAGCAGACATTGGTCGCGAAGTTGATCTTACGTCACTACGAAGAGGCGCTTTAAAAAAAAAACCATTATAATTTTATACTGTTCAGTACGCGTCTATATGGAGAGCTCCCTGATTTGGAAACCACTGCATAGTTCATCTCATGTATTGGTCTAGTCGTCTGAACGCTCCAACATAACAATGAGAATGAAGAAAAAGAAGAAAAAGAAGTACCCGTCTACTCAATTACATAATGTTGTAAGTGCAGGCAGAAGAGTAAAAAATGAACAAGAAATACCACCAGTGGCGTGATTAGTGTGGGGAAGGAGGGGTGAGAATTTGAAAATGCCCCTCGGCCCTCACTTGAGGGGGGGCACCAAATGAGTGTTTTTACATTAAATATTCAATGTTGCGCAAAATGCAGGGGTCCCAAAGAATTCAATCCCCCCGCGCCCCCAAATGATGGAAAATTTCTACCTACGCCCCTGAATACCACATAAACCACTGAATCATAACCTATAAATACACAAACAAAACCAAATAAAATGCTCCATAAGTACAACGATAAATGAGCATTTCTTGTTCCATATGCCAGGACATATTCCTACCAGTGCACCTTCTTCCTAGTGTTATTGGTACTATGGTATGAGTTGCCTAAATTAGCCAAGAATACTAATGACCCAGTAGCCATTTAAGTCTCTAATTAACAAGCATGAGTAGATTAACACGTAGATGCGCCCTAGAAAGTACTAAACCTCTCCTTTTGAAAGAACGTCTGTAGTTTATAAGATAAGAAGAAGATAAGAACGTCTTATTTAAATATGATAATTATTATTACCTTTACGCTTCCGTTCAAACCGATTCGCCAGTTCGGAGTCACGTGATTGTCGGAGTCTAAAGTCTATTCTTATCAGATTTTGTCTGTTATTTCAAGTTGTACGTAGCAAGACAGGGGGAGGTAATTAGTTTTGCTGTATTTCAAGAGCTAGGCTCGATGCCCATTTTCGCAAGTAACTCTCTTGGGTTGGAGAGCACTTTTAATAAGATGCTTGGAGATTATTTTATATATATATATATATATATTTTTTTTTACAAGTACCGCCGCCTAAATCGATTTACTTAGTAGGATAGGGAGGGAGGGGCTCTCAGTGGGGAGCAGATTTGTTCTGGCATCTTCGATATCTTGTGACTTTACAGTCGTCATGTGACCAACCCCAACCCCCCCCCCCCCCCCCAACACTTGAAATCTCATCGAACTTAACCAATGAACGTATCTACCAGAAATTTCCGCTCGCAGAATAATTGCATTGCATTCGATAAACATTTATTTTCTAAAACAGACAAATTCTATATTGGGTCAGCTGATAGTTTCACCTGCATGGTAATCTGGCAGGCCCCACAAGTGGTCTATTTAACCAATTCCCCAGAAAACACTTAGCAGCTCCATTCTGTTTGACGTGTCTGCCTGGCTTCATATTTCCTGGAGCCATACTTTGCAGATTATTAGGAAACGACGAATTTTCGGCCTATTTGAAAATACATCTTTAAATTTGTAAAAAAAAAAAAAAAAAAAAAAAAAAAAAAAAAAACACTGCATGATGGGAGCATTGTCTTTTTATTTTATACCGGGACTTACCATTGTCATATTGCGATATCCATCCTTTTTATTTTTTTACACTATTTCACCTCCATGCAAAAAAATTAAACCATAAACGTAACATGAAAAACCAAAGATAAATAAAAGTTTTTTACAAATATAAAGCGGGAGGATGCGAGGCTTCAAAATGTAAACAATGTGAAAACACAAACGAATATCTTTCTCAAACGACGCCTATCTATCTATCCATCTATCTATCTACTTGTCTGTTCGTCTGTCTCTGCCTGTTTGTCTGACTTTCTATGTATTTAATGATGGTAATTATCTTATTCTTTAAAACTAATATCTGTAATTTATAAGATAAGCAAGCTATCACATATTTGCATTCTTAAAATTATAAGCACATGTAATTAAAAGCTTCGGACATTTTTCATTCAGAATTTGGATTAAATATACTACCCTTCTGCAAACGTCCTAATTAGCATAATGTCACTGATACGAAGAACACAATAAATATGTTAATGATTTTCCTTCTATCCCATCATTCTCTTCCTGTCTCTAAGCCCCGCCCATAAAATTAAAAAATACCATTTCACAATACCAATAATAATAATAATAAAAATCTTCACACATTTACCTAAAATCTAAACTAATAGGGCCTATATGAAATTTTAAAAATATTTTTTTTTCTTTATCTGTACCACAGTAAAGTCTAGGTTTATTATAGTGATGTTAGTTAGGTTTTTTAAACTTAACTTACAGTAACTAGAGAAGTGGCAAAAAAAGAAAAAAATCCTCTAACTCTAAGAGCAGACAACTTGCTTGTTCCACTTATTAAATTCCTGTGTTGATGCTCTTTCCCTGGGGGTGTGTTTACTTCGTCCCATGATGCCTTAGTTGTGTCGTCTGGTTCGTGGCGACTTCAAACAGCACTTGGCGGGATGCACTTGGAGATGGTGTTGACTCACAAACTACCGCTCACTAGATATATTTTTTAATTTCTTCACCTGGTTCGGAAGGGGCGCGTGTTTTGAATAAGGAAAAGTATTATTTACCCCCGCCCCGTTCCTTTTTTTTTTCTTTTTCCTCTTCGGGTTCCCCACTCCCCATGACACTGAATCTCTTACTTAGAAATATATTTAATTTCGTTTCGTTTTCCTGCAAGCCTAATATAGGCAAAATTCTATTTTGATCTACAATTTTCATTTTTAAGTATGTTTAGGAGGTTTTCACTTTTTGCGGGAATTGGTAGCAGACGACGGAAGATGTAAAAGATACATCTCTATTGACAATTTTTCATAACTTATGATCACTATGGGCTCGCAGTGGCTGAATTGTTAAGCTCGTGGCTTCCGAACCTGGGGTCCTGGGCTCGAGTCACGGTGAAGACTGGGATTATGAATACAGGATCTTAGGGCCCAACTCTAATGGGTACCTGACTTTAGTTGGGGAAAGTAAAGGTGGTTAGTTGTTTTAGCTGCCCACATGACACCGTGCTCGTTAACGGTTGGCCAAATAAACAGATGACCTTAACATCATCTGATCGCAAGGTCTGAAAGGTCTATTTATATGATCATTGTGTAATTATTAGTAATTATTAGCTCTGAAGTCTCACATCTGTAACGAAATGAAATCCCCCCGCAGGGGGAGGGGGGCATAAAAAGGAATTTAATGCCTGATTTTTTGCTTTGATTTTGTTTAGTTTAGGTGAGATTTTAAGACTAAACTATCACTTGCCCTTGCACAGCAAAGGAGGTTTTGAGTTTAAAACCCCCTACCAGGGGTTTTTGAGTTTAAAACCCCTACCAGGTAAGGGGTTTGAGTTTAAAAACCCCTCAAGGAGGGTTTGAGTTTAACCCCCCCCCCCCACCAGCGGTTTTTGCAGTTAAATTCCCCTCTTCTATAACACAAAACAAAAAAAAATGCAAACGACAATCCCCCAAATTTCATGAGCACAGTTTAGGAAGATTTTGATTTTTAACCCCCCTCCAAAATTTACGATAAACTCCCTCTTCAATATAAAAAAAAAAATTACACACTTAAAATTTTATGAGCGTAGCCAAAGGGGTTTTGAATTAACCCCTACCCCCTCTTCAGTAGGGTTTAAAGCTAAAAAACACCTCTTCAATACCCGGTATAAAAAAACGCAAATTACGCACTCAAAATTTTATGAGCGTAGCTAAATGGGTTTTGACTCAGTTTTGAGTTTAAACCCCCCTTCGGCGGGGTTTGAAGGTAAAAAATACCTCTTCAATATTAAAAACAAAGCAAATTATACACTCAACATGTTATGAGTGTATCCAAAGGGGTTTTGAGTTTAAACTCCCCTCCAGTGGAGTTTGAAGCTAAAAAATACCTCTTCAATATAAAAAAAAAGAAAATTACAAACTCAGAAATCTATGTGCGTAGCCAAAAGGGGTTTTGGGTTTAAACCCTCCGCAAGCGGGGTTTGAAGCTAAATTCAAAGTAAGAAAAAAGCAAATTATGCACTCAAAGTGCTATGAGCATTGCCAAAAGGAGTTTTGAGTTTAAACCCCCCTTTCAGAGTGGTTTGATGCTAAAAATACCTCTTCAATATAAAAAAAAGCAAATTACACACTAAAATTTTTTGAGCGTAGCCAAGACAATTAAGGGTTTTGAGTTTAAATTCCTCTCCTACAGATTTTTTAGTTTAAAACCCCCAACAGATGATTTTGCCGATAAAACTTCACATTTCGATATTAAAATCTAAAGCAAACTACAGTCACTTAATTCCAAGAGCGTATTCAAGAGAGGTTACACATTTCTACCAGTGGCGGGGCTTAATTGATAAAGGGCAGTGAATAGTCATCTGCCGAAATTGAAAAACACTAAATGTGGCTCAACAAAGATGGCTAAGACAGATTTTAGGAGTCAGTTATAGAGATCGAGTGTAAATCAAGGAAATCCTATGCCGACCCTTTAATAAGATTGTGACAGAGCGTCGTATGAGGTTTGCGGGACATGTTCTCCGACAAAATGAATTAGGCATAATAAGAGTTGCGATGACATCCTATTAAGTACAACTTGGCGCCACACATTCATGGAGGTCCTCAGAGCAGGTGGGAAGAAGCTTCAGACATTACCAGTGACAGATTTTTATGGAAACAGCTTGACGGCAAATGCGCCGAACGGCGCGGGAGAGTCTAAGACAGTAAGAATAGCGCATTAGGTTTTTGAAATAAAACTTTTTAATAGCAGGAAAATGCACTGTAGATACCTCAGAATATGCATTTTGTTGGCTTTCAATATCAGAAATAGTGCTTGGCGGCGGGTATCCGCCACGCGCTTGGGAGCTCTTAGCGCTCCCCCAGACCCCCTTGCTGTCATAGCGGGGAATCTACAATTTTCCCACTAACTTCAGGAAGAACCTATTCTAAGGCACAATAAGGGTCTTCCTAAAGAATGATGGGTTAGAATGTAATAAAGATTATATACACACACACACACATACATACATATAAATATAATCCTGGCTACGCCCATGATATATATATATATATATATATATATATATATATATATATATATATATATATATATATATATATATATATATATATATATATTCTACTTGCAGAGAAATAAAGATAAAATGGGACAATGCTGACTCTTTTAAGACTCTACGTTCTTATTGTGGCAGCAAGAAAAAGAACGTAATGATAACTAAAGTTCACTAAGTGATTTGTGCTATAGTGAGACTTTGTATACAGTGAACTGGTGGGCGTGGCAATAATTTCTCAACATTAATTACTCTATACATTTCCCCGCCCCAAAGGAGACTTTAGGCTTCTGCCACAGAGTGTATCTCTTCGTAACTTCTTGTGTGACTAAAGAGGCTGATCCTTGATTCACAGCTGCGGTCACAGGCTTGGCTTCTGTAACCACCAGGCGAAGTTGTATTTTCCCCCTTCTTTGTACTTCTGCTGTGTATGTACATGTTATAACCTCAACAAAAAAAAAAGACTCAAACCTATTCCCATCTGGTGCTCTACTCTAGCTCTAGCCTCCTAAAATTCAATTCAAAAATCTTCTGGCCAGAATGTTGACTTTATTTCATCATCTTCTTGTTTGTTTGTTTTTTAAACTCCTTCTTCAAAATTAGAGAGTGGCTCTAAATGAAAGTTGACAGGTTGGAAGAGAAAGATAATTGATGTCTGATGTCATGTCATGTTGACCTGACGTTTTAGGCCAGTAAGTGAATCGTGTTTTTAAGCAAAGAGTGTCGACCATATTTATATCTTGATTTTTTACTTTAAAATGTATTACCTTGAAAACAATCTCCAATGCCGAATCAGCTAAATTAACATGAAAAGCATTGATTTTACCATTCGATTATGCTGCTAAAACTGCGACTATAACTTTAGAATTGATGACCTCCAGCGGCACTGAGTATATCGCAACGAACTGTGTAAATGATCATGAACTATATATACAACTTCTCAATAACCTTGACTGCTGAACAGTATTATATGGTCTGGACGTGGATGCGTTAACCTCTTTGTCTTGTGTGTTATTGTAAGTGAAAGTATAATCCTTATAAACCAAAAAAAAATTTTTTTTTTAAAAATACCACTTCAAGAACTTAGGTAATTGGTCATCTGTTTCTGTGACCCCAGGTGAAGAAGCATGTCATGTGGCCACAAGCCTCCTTTACTTTTCCTAAACCCATGTCTGCACCCATTAGAGTTAAATAAGCTCAAGGAGGACGTACAACTCCCGAAATTCAAAATCCCAGATTCGAACCCTACACACCTCGGTTCGAAAGTCAACCGCTTAATTACGCAGCCCCACACTCCCCTCCTCTTTTTTCCCCACTTTCAACCGAATTCGCTTTGCGCAAAAAAAAAATGTTAACTAGAAACTTTATTAAAAGCCTAGAAGGCTCAGAAATCATCAGGGATCATTATCTTATCTTATCTTATATAATACAGACGTTACTTCAAAAAAGAAGATGATTACGTCCTACGCGTCATTAGGAGTTAGGTCTGACAAACTGTGACATGAATCAAGCCAGTGTGATTGGTGAAATCAATGGATGCTAGATAGAATCAAGCCAGTGTGATTGGTGAAATCAAAGGATGCTAGCTCGAATCAAGCCAGTGTGATTGGTGAAATCAAAAGATGCTAGCTAGAATCAATCCAGTGTGATTAGTGAAATCGAAGGACGCTAGCTAGAATCAAACCAGTGTGATTGGTGAAATCAAAGGACGCTTGCTAGAATCTATCCAGTGTGACTGGTGAAATCAAAAGATGCTAGCTAGAATCAAGCTAGTGTGATCGGTGAAATCAAAGGATGCTAGCTAGAATCTATCCAGTGTGATTGGTGAAATCAAAAGATGCTAGCTAGAATCAAGCTAGTGTGATCGGTGAAATCAAAGGATGCTAGCTAGAATCTATCCAGTGTGATTGGTGAAATCAAAGGATGCTTGCTAGAATCTATCCAGTGTGATTGGTGAAATCAAAGGATGCTAGCTCGAATCAAGCCAGTGTGATTGGTGAAATCAAAGGATGCTAGCTAGAATCAAGCCAGTGTGATTGGTGAAATCAAAGGATGCTAGCTAAAATCAATCCAGTGTGATTGGTGAATTCAAAGGATGCTAGCTCGAATCAAGCCAGTGTGATTGGTGAAATCAAAGGATGCTTGCTAGAATCTATCCAGTGTGATTGTTGAAATCAAAGGACGCTTGCTAGAATCTATCCAGTGTGACTGGTGAAATCAAAAGATGCTAGCTAGAATCAAGCTAGTGTGATCGGTGAAATCAAAGGATGCTAGCTAGAATCTATCCAGTGTGATTGGTGAAATCAAAGGATGCTTGCTAGAATCTATCCAGTGTGATTGGTGAAATCAAAGGCTGCTTGCTAGAATCTATCCAGTGTGATTGGTGAAATCAAAGGACGCTAGCTCGAATCAAGCCAGTGTGATTGGTGAAATCAAAGGATGCTAGCTAGAATCAAGCCAGTGTGATTGGTGAAATCAAAGGATGCTAGCTAAAATTAATCCAGTGTGATTGGTGAATTCAAAGGATGCTAGCTCGAATCAAGCCAGTGTGATTGGTGAAACAAAGGATGCTTGCTAGAATCTATCCAGTGTGATTGTTGAAATCAAAGGACGCTTGCTAGAATCTATCCAGTGTGATTGGTGAAATCAAAGGATGCTAGCTCGAATCAAGCCAGTGTGATTGGTGAAATCAAAGGATGCTTGCTAGAATCTATTCAGCGTGATTGGTGAAATCAAAGGACGCTTGCTAGAATCTATCCTGTGTGATTGGTGAAATCAAAGGATGCTTGCTAGAATCTATCCAGTGTGATTGGTGAAATCAAAGGACGCTAGCTCGAATCAAGCCAGTGTGATTGGTGAAATCAAAGGATGCTAGCTAGAATCAAGCCAGTGTGATTGGTGAAATCAAAGGATGCTAGCTAAAATCAATCCAGTGTGATTGGTGAAATCAAAGGATGCTAGCTCGAATCAAGCCAGTGTGATTGGTGAAATCAAAGGATGCTTGCTAGAATCTATCCAGTGTGATTGTTGAAATCAAAGGACGCTTGCTAGAATCTATCCAGTGTGACTGGTGAAATCAAAAGATGCTAGCTAGAATCAAGCTAGTGTGATCGGTGAAATCAAAGGATGCTAGCTAGAATCTATCCAGTGTGATTGGTGAAATCAAAGGATGCTTGCTAGAATCTATCCAGTGTGATTGGTGAAATCAAAGGATGCTAGCTCGAATCAAGCCAGTGTGATTGGTGAAATCAAAGGATGCTTGCTAGAATCTATCCAGTGTGATTGGTGAAATCAAAGGCTGCTTGCTAGAATCTATCCAGTGTGATTGGTGAAATCAAAGGACGCTAGCTCGAATCAAGCCAGTGTGATTGGTGAAATCAAAGGATGCTAGCTAGAATCAAGCCAGTGTGATTGGTGAAATCAAAGGATGCTAGCTAAAATCAATCCAGTGTGATTGGTGAATTCAAAGGATGCTAGCTCGAATCAAGCCAGTGTGATTGGTGAAATCAAAGGATGCTTGCTAGAATCTATCCAGTGTGATTGTTGAAATCAAAGGACGCTTGCTAGAATCTATCCAGTGTGATTGGTGAAATCAAAGGATGCTAGCTCGAATCAAGCCAGTGTGATTGGTGAAATCAAAGGATGCTTGCTAGAATCTATTCAGCGTGATTGGTGAAATCAAAGGATGCTTGCTAGAATCTATTCAGTGTGATTGTTGAAATCAAAGGATGCTTGCTAGAATCTATCCAGTGTGATTGGTGAAATCAAAGGACGCTAGCTTGAATCAAGCCAGTGTGATTGGTGAAATCAAAGGATGCTTGCTAGAATCTATCCAGTGTGATTGGTGAAATCAAAGGACGCTTGCTAGAATCTATCCTGTGTGATTGGTGAAATCAAAGGATGCTTGCTAGAATCTATCCAGTGTGATTGTTGAAATCAAAGGACGCTTGCTAGAATCTATCTAGTGTGATTGGTGAAATCAAAGGATGCTTGCTAGATTCTATCCAGTGTGATTGGTGAAATCAAAGGATGCTAGCTCGAATCAAGCCAGTGTGATTGGTGAAATCAAAGGATGCTAGCTAGATTATTGGGTTGGGCATGGTGATGTTATTCTTGATGACTGTTGTTGATGTTACTATTCATGGTCTAGATGTCGTAAGCTAAATTGATTGGTGTGGTTCTTGTTGATGTCGTAAACTATATATTGATTTATGCTCTTGTTGATGCTGTTATTGATGGACTAGATGTCTTAAACTATATTGATCGCTGTGGTTCTTGTTAATATTGTCAGTAGGAATGCTGAACTTGTTGGTGAGGGTGTTGTTGTAGTGTCTGTTGTTGGTGATGATGTAGACACTTTGGGCTTATTGGATGTCAATGATGCTGTTGTGTATGTTATCACTGGCTGAATAAAAGTCGTACAATTCTCAATGTTTTGATACGAGCAGGGTGCCTTTACAATCAAGGCGCCCTATTCACAGATATTTATAAAAAGTTTTCGAGGTAGCTTCGCATTTGTATAGAAAATAAAGTATGTGCGTTGTTTTTTAATTGGCCAAGTCTTTTAGCGATGTCATATCACTAACAAGGACACCATCACACACACACACACACATACACACGCACACACACACACACGCACACACACAGATTTCCTCGTGTTGCTCTTAGTGTAGTGATTATTTGATGTCTATTCAATTAGGCCTAACCTACTTAGACTTAGATTGTCCCGCGACTTGCGGCGCATTGGGCAGCACAATGATCTCCACAAAGATCTGAAGCCTTTTCCCAGCAGGTGTCCACTGCTCTGAGATCCTCCATGAAAGTGCGACACCAAGTTATGCACTTTTCTTGTATTGACCTCCATATCACTGCATCTCTTGGTATGCGTAATTCATTCTGTCGGAAAAACATGTCCCACAAATTTCATGCGGCGCTCGGTCACAAGCTCATTAAGTGGTCGAATCACAGTTCGGTATAAGACTCAAGTAGTAAGTAAAATTAACTTTCGCCATTTAAACTGCAACAGTCACGTGATGACGACCAGCAATTGATATCTGTAAACCAAAAATCAATAGATCGGCTTTTCAATTTTCTATCGTGTAGACTTTGATACAATAACAATACCGAAAAAACAATTCAGTTTGATGTTGCGCAAGTTTTATCATAACATTGAGTGGGACAGAAATTTGAAAGGGGCTGGGGGGCGATAATGCTTGAGTGCTCGTCTGCTGAGACAAAAGTCTTGGACTAAAATTGTAGTGATAACTTGGGATGTTTAAAAACAGGTTAAATGTTTTTTTTCTTTTAAAATTGTAGCTGACATGAAGATTATTACGCTACAGCCACAACATGCCGCAGGAAAGAAAGGAGTGGCAGCAGGCGGGGTTTGAACTCGGGCAGTCTTAAGGGCATACAACGTGCGTTCGGGAGGTTTGAGGGTATATACATTTTAAATACAATCAGCAAGTTTAAAAAAAGAACATTCCCCTTTCAAACCATGTGATCTATAGGGCAGATGATGTAAAGGTCATCTGATTCTGTGGCCCACGGTTAACGAGGGTGTCATGTGGCCAACACAACGACCAACCCCATTTACTTTTCCCCAAGTAATGTCAGGTACCCATTAAAGCTGGGTGGACTCAGAGACGCCCGAAGATCCTGAAATTAAAAATCCCAGTCTTCACCAGGATTCGAACCCTGGACCTCGGTTCTGAAGTCAATGGCTTTACCGCTCAGCCACCACGCCTCCAATTAGCAAGTTTAGACGAAAAAAATGTGAAGAGGCTTTCAACGAGACAGAGGCTTTTAACGTAAAAGAGGCTTTGGTTGAAACTACTTCAGCACATGTACTTTATAACCCAGTTTAAACCCAGATGGATAGTCAGTCAACTAGGTCTGGGGTTTTAGGTGTGGGGATTCAATTCATGCTGTTGTTTTCTATAAGAAGAAGGGAGGCGTGTTTAGGGCACCGAGTTTCATGCTAAAGATTTATAGCCCTGTCAGTCTAAGTGCAGGACAATAGGAGCAGCGCCCCCTAATATCAATTTACCTACCTCGGTGAAGTGCAGCCAACCGCATGACAACCTCATAAAGAATTTTTTTGTGCTCTTTTCGAGATAGAGACGTAAGGAAAATACTCATGGCCGGCTTTAGGCATAGGCAGACTAGGCAGCCGCCCAGGTGCTCTGATTGGTGGGGGGCCTCGCACAAGACTCAAAAGACTTTTTTTAGAGAAAAAAATGCGAAAGATCAAATCTCAAAGATAGCATAACTCTATGGCTCTATGTCTACTGGCCTCGTTCTCAAAGATAGCAGAACTCTATGGCTCTATGTCTACTAGCCTCGTTCTCAAAGATAGCAGAACTCTATGGGTCTATGTCTACTAGCCTCGTTCTCAAAGATAGCAGAACTCTATAAAGTCTATGTCTACTAGCATCGTTCTCAAAGATAGCAGAACTCTATGGCTCTATGTCTACTAGCCTCGTTCTCCAAGATAGCAGAACTCTATGGCTCTATGTCTACTAGCCTCGTTCTCAAAGATAGCAGAACTCTATGAAGTCTATGTCTACTAGCATCGTTCTCAAAAATAGCAGAACTTTATGGCTCTATGTCTACTAGCCTCGTTCTCAAAGATAGCAGAACTCTATGAAGTCTATGTCTAGTAGGCTAGCTCTGTTTCTATTGATATTGTAGGTTTATTCACAAATGTTTAGATCTACATATGTTCGAAGACTAATGTTTCTTTATTTTGGTGGAATGTCGTAACGTTATTTCTAGTCTAGTGGCTCTATATGAATTTAACTTATTTGTTGATTTTGATATAGATACAGGACCGTTTACAATTCATTACGCAATTTTTGTTCTTAATATTTGGTTTTTCTATTTCGATTGGAGACACCCTATTCACTTCGACTAGGTCCTCTCTATTCACTTCGACTAGGTCCTCTCTATTCACTTCGACTAGGTCCTCTCTATTCACTTCGACTAGGTCCTCTCTATTCACTTCGACTAGGTCCTTTCTATTCACTTTGACTAGGTCCTCTCTATTCACTTCGACTAGGTCCTCTCTATTCAGTTCGACTAGGTCCTCTCTATTCACTTCGACTAGGTCCTCTCTATTCACTTCGACTAGGTCCTCTCTATTTACTTTGCCTAGGTCTCCCTATTCACTTCGACTAGGGCCTCCAGTTACCCAAGGCCGGCCCTCAATTAGACTGAGACGATGAGGATTTAAGAAGTGAAGAGAACACCGTTACTAAATAGAAGTTGAGTTGTAGTCCAGTTGTAGTCCACTTGTAGTCAAGTTGTAGTCTAGGTGTAGTCTAGTTCTAGTCAAGATGTAGTCTAGTTGTAGTCTAGCTCTAGTCAAGATGTAGTCTAATTGTAGTCTAGTTGTAGTCCAGTTGCAGTCTAGTTGTAGTCTAGTTCTAGTCAAGTTGTAGTCTAGTTCTAGTCAAGTTGTAGTCTAATTGTAATCCAGTTGTAGTCTAGTTCTAGTCAAGTTGAAGTCTAGTTGTAGTCTAATTCTAGTCAAGTTGAAGTGTAGTCTAGTTGTAGTCTAGTTGTAGTCTAGTTCTAGTCAAGTTGTAGTCCAGTCATAGTCTAGTTATAGTCCAGTTGTAGTCTAGTTGTAGTCCAGTCCAATTGTAGTCCAGTCCAATTGTAGTCCAGTCCAAATCAAATCTTGTAATCTTCCTCATTTATTAATTTCAAACTTAAAATAGCTTCAACTTCTTTAAAAAAAAACGTTAATTCACAGTATGCAATCAGATCTTTCATCTTTCAGCTAGAACGTAGATGTCGGTAGAAACACAAGTGAACTATCTTCTAGAACATTTTATACACGATATAACTCACTTTTAACTACACGTCTTTCCGTCACTGTTCTCTCGACTCAAGTTTGTACTCCCCACTTTGCATCCTCTATTTATAACCCCAACTGCTATGGACTATGGTGACATGTATGCACTACGCCAAAATTGCAAGGTATACTGTTCAGGGCTTTTGCAAGAGAGGCTTAAAGCCTCCCAAGCCCTCACTCAAATGGAGTTCGATGATGATGAGGATGATGGTGGAGGTAGTGGTGATCATGATGATAATGGTGTTGATGATGGTGGTGGTAATGATGATGATGGTGGTGGTGGTGATGATGATGATGATGATGGTGGTGGTGGTGGTGATGAAGATGATGATGATTATGATGATGATGGTGGTGATGATGATGATGATGGTGGTGGTGGTGATGATGATGATGATGATGATGATGATGATGATGATGATGATGATGGTGATGGTGATGTTGATGATGATGGTGGTGGTGGTGATGATGATAATGGTGGTGGTGATGGTGATGATGATGGTGGTGTGGTGATGATGATGTTGATGATGGTGATGGTTATGGTGACGGTGGGAAGATTTTAACGTCTGGTTGTGAATGATGCAAGATAGGTGGCATTGTTTCATTGGTCAGAAGACTCCAGAATGTGAGGCTAAAAGGTTGTGATATTGTATTGAGTTAGATTTAGTTAAAAAGTATTATTACTAAAGTCTAGTACATTTTTTGTATCTCATATTAACTTGATTTTGTCCATATTATAATAAAAGTTCTATTCAGCACTGTACACAAAGAAGTTACTCAAGTTGTTTCATGTTTTAGTAGTTAAGGTATACTACGCCTACAGCGGTTTGGTTGTCTACCAGCAGTTTGGTGCTACAAATCAACAACAATTAAAAAAGCACCGTATATCACTGGAATACAGCCATCTCTTGAAGAGCTTTTTCATGAAAGATGCCTTTCCAAAACACTCACGATTCTTAAAGACAACCTGCACCCATTAAACCACTGTTACATAAGATCTGAACGAAGTGGTCGTCTCCTTTCCATTAGGACTCAAACTGAAACATTTAAAAACTCCTTTATCCCACTTTCGGTCAGAGTGTTACAAGATCAGCTGTCGTCATCGAGAAGTACATAGAAGTCTAATTCATAAAGCGCTGGTTGTGAATGTGTATGTGTTTCGTGTGTGAATGTTGTTCAAATTTTTCATCTATACTGTTATTGTACAGTAGTTTCGCTGAGGTTGTCAATTGTTGTCAAACTGAGTTTCCATTTGATTGGATCAATACAAATTATCTTATCTTATCTCTTATCTTATCTTAAAAACACACACACATTCCGTTACAAATTACTATCCTTACCATCTACAGCATTCACACTGACACTGACAACTGACACGTCTGTATGACGTGGCAACGTGCTATTGACCTAGACTGCCCAGACGTTGTGACGTTGCAGGTCGGTATTCAGGCCTTCTATAAAGTCTGTTGCAGGATTATCACAGAAAAGAAACTGCGTGCAGAGATTAACGTAAAGAAGGGAGACAATGGCTTAGAAAACAAGGGGAGGCAATACAAGGAAGAAAACTTCATCTTGATTTAAGAAGCAATTTAAACTGCGGCCACTGGACTCGGTCATAGAGTTTATTTTATGCCCGCTTTGTACAGTAAATATTTTTGTACAATATTTTGGGAAATTATTTTATAGGAGATTTCTTTTTGGTCTGTTTTCTTTCTTATTTAAACCCCAAGGCATAAAAAGAAAATGGCGTTTCGCTTTTTATGTCCCTTTAGATATGGAAGAAATGTAAACTAAAGATTAATTATTAACCAACATCGGGTCAACCTAAACAAAACAAATGATTGTGTGCTTTGCATTTTTTTTTTAAAGTTAAGTTTAATGCCTACATTGATATTGATTGATAGGAAATTCGATAGTTGTACTAGATTACTAGCTATTGCTGTTTTTTCTTTACTTGTTTATCTTTTAGTGGGGGGGGGGGGAAGATAAAGTGAGCTAGAAAACAAGATACGAACTGCCCCAGAGTATCGTTCGTGGAAAGATGAGCAGTGGACCAGAGGGATGGGGGGTAAGTTGAATCATTGCTGGAGTGGACCCACGTTATATAGATATATGTAATTCATTAAATATATATCGATGGTATGTACTTAAAATAGACGCACATTTTTTTAAAAAAGGAATCCTCAGAATTTGCGCTATTCAATTTTACCTTTATCATCATGGGAATCCTTGGGCCTTAGGCCTCTTTTCTTTGCCTCCTTATTTGGGCTTTATATGCCACATTTATGGGCCCTCATGCCTCTTTTGTGTTTTTTATATTTTTATTTTATTTGTAAGTTCTCATTATTCACAAGTATTAAATTATAAACAATTAAAAAGGGATTAACCTAAAAATATAATAATAGTAATAGAAATATTATTTAATAGCAAAAACATACTACCTATGGAAACCACCAGAGACAGAAAAATGATACAAGGAACCTCTACCCCAGAACAATCAACACAATATCAAATATCCCTGACCACCAACACCCCATTTCTGGAATACTGCTGGAGTATTATACAAGCATATGAAAATCAAACTAGATAATTCTCTACCCTAAAATCAATAATTTTCCTAAATGTCAATTCTAAGTGATTAGGATGAAAAACCTTATTATTATGTAGAGCTTTGAGCCAGCTAACCCTAACAAGATTCCTGTATTCGGAAACAATAATCAAGTTGTTTTTTTTGTGAAGTTTTTTTATTTTTATGTTTTTATGTCAAATGTTTGTGCGTTTGGTATACATAATTTCCGTTGTGCTGTATGTGCAAATAAATCAATCTATGATATGTACATAAAATAGGTGTACAATATGTACATAATTTCTACAACGCTTTAGGAAAGTAAAACACAAGCAGACTAACAAAAAATCTTTATAAAAAAAAAAAAGGGAAACTATTCAGGGAAGAGAACCTAACAAAATATCTACCAATATTTAAATACTGAAGGAATACGCTTTTTGTATATATAACAAAATAAATTTATTACAACTAATTGATTAAAAAGTAAAAGTAAATTTTCCCTTTCAGACCTTGCGAGCGATGGCTATGGGACAGATTGTGTTTGGTCATCTGTTTCTGTGACCAGAAATTAAAAACTCGCAGCTCCTTCAGGTTTCAAACCCGGGACCCCGGTTTGGAAGCCAAGCGCTTTACTGCTCAGCCACCGCGCGTCCATTAACTGATCAACTAATTGGTTAATTTTGTATATATTCATGTATTGTCATCAGCTGTGTATAATTATGCAAAATTTCAATTTGATCCGAGGATGGAGGGTGGGAGAAATAACATGAACGTAACAACGGGACTACCCCCACATATTTGATTCAAATACTCACATTAATATATTATTATTATGCATGCAATTTCAACCATATGTGTAATCAAAATTTAATGTTTAAAACCTTAATTCAAACCTACTTTCTTAGGAACACAAATGGAATAACTTACGTAGGATAAAACTCTTAAATACAGTATTACAGGAAGGCAGTTAGAGTTAAGTTTCCTCTTGTCGATAGAAGCTTATTGAGATCTACAAGATTACGCTAGCTTCAAGACAAGAAGGTTACACAGAAACAAAAAATCCTCCGATTACCAACTTTGAGGAAGCAAAAAGAAACAGGACTACTAACAAGGAGAATACTAAAATTATGAGAATCAGCAGCAGATAACCCATTTGTTTTACGTGGCAAAGAGCTATTGGCCCAAACTGCCCACAGGTTGTCTTTCCTCCCAACAAAAATGTCAGTTATTCAGAGTAACAAAAGACAAACTATAATTAATTCCATTTATCTTATTCATGGTAAAGCAATAATACAGACTATAAATGTAACATACTGATAATAATACTTATAATAAATGAAAAACTGTCATGGAATCCCCATATAGATGAAACTATCAAAAAATCAAACAAAGCATTAGGGTTTATTAAAAGAAATTTCTATAAATCAAATAAGAACATAAAACTAAAATGTTATTTAACCTTGGTTAGGCCAATAATAGAATATTCATCCTCTGTTTGGGACAACTCAAGAAAACATTAAGAAACTGAAACAGACACAAAATAGAGCAGTGAGATTCATAACAAACGACTATTCACATTTGACTAGAGTAACACCTTTAGTAAAATCACTAAAGAAAGCCTTTAGGACAGAAGACTCAAAAGTAAAGTAGCAACTATACATAAAACACTGAACCATAATCTTCAAATACAAAAACAAAATCTAATAAAAAATATTCTGAAAGACACAAAGATAAAGGCACATTCCTCGTCCCATATGCTAGGACAAATTTCTACAAATGCTTCTTCTTCCCTAGTGCTATTAGAGTATGGAATGGGTTGCCTGAGCCAGCCAGAAAAACCAGTCACTTGGCAGAATTTAGGTCATTAGCACAATTTAAGTCATAGTTTAATATGCATGACTAAATGGATGGCTGCCTGGTCGTGCGGTTTATCGATGGTCCCGGGTTCAAACCCTGCCCGCTCCCATCCCCCGTCGTCGTGAGGGAGGTTTGGACTAGGAAGTAATTATCTTCAACTCTGAAGGAACATCCGAAACATGTAAAACATTTTACAAACAAATGCATCACGCATCTTCTTTTTTAAAAGTAACGTCTGTATTATATAAGATAAGAAAATAAGATAAGGTGTGACGTGGCAGGTAAGTGTCGAGACCTTCTATATCGTGTGGTCTTCGTCTACTGACACTATTAAGACTTTAAGAGTTTAAAAGAGTTGTTGTTTTTTTTAACTCTGGAAAACTAGAATGTTAATGTAGGTCTATGAGGTTAACGCTCCAGGCGAATAAGTCAACCGGAGTAGATATCAACTCAGCAAAGTTATTTCTAGGAAAGCTAGAGACTCTTTGATAAGAATAAAATATGATTGGAGGGTGCAAATGCCAGGACTCTCTCCATGTCGGTGTAGAATTTTACAAAATAGATATGACATCACTAGAGGTGAATGATTGTATACATCTCATTGGGTACAAACACGTCATTCTGTATTCTTGTGTGTTGTGTCTCTTCAGCATTCTCTTCTATCTCACTTCCTCTTTTATCAACCTCTCCCTCTTTCAACCCCCCGGTCCCCCTTTATCATCATCCTCTTTCATCAGCCTCTCCCTCTTTCATCAGCCTCCCTCTTTCATCAGCCTCCATTCTTTCATCAGCCTCCACTCTTTCATCAGCCTCTCCCTCTTTCATCAGCCTCTCCCTCTTTCATCAGCCTCCACTCTTTCATCAGCCTCTCCCTCTTTCATCAGCCTCTCCCTCTTTCATCAGCCTCCCTCTTTCATCAGCCTCCACTCTTTCATCAGCCTCTCCCTCTTTCATCAGCCTCCACTCTTTCATCAGCCTCTCCCTCTTTCATCAGCCTCTCCCTCTTTCGTCAGCCTCTCCCTCTTTCATCAGCCTCCACTCTTTCATCAGCCTCTCCCTCTTTCATCAGCCTCTCCCTCTTTCATCAGCCTCTCCCTCTTTCATCAGCCTCTTCCTCTTTCATCAGCCTCTCCCTCTTTCATCAGCCTCTCCCTCTTTCATCAGCCTCTTCCTCTTTCATCAGCCTCCACTCTTTCATCAGCCTCCACTCTTTCATCAGCCTCTCCCTCTTTCATCAGCCTCCACTCTTTCATCAGCCTCTCCCTCTTTCATCAGCCTCCACTCTTTCATCAGCCTCCACTCTTTCATCAGCCTCCACTCTTTCATCAGCCTCTCCCTCTTTCATCAGCCTCCACTCTTTCATTAGCCTCCACTCTTTCATCAGCCTCTCCCTCTTTCATCAGCCTCCACTCTTTCATCAGCCTCTCCCTCTTTCATCAGCCTCCACTCTTTCATCAGCCTCCACTCTTTCATCAGCCTCTCCCTCTTTCATCAGCCTCTCCCTCTTTCATCAGCCTCCACTCTTTCATCAGCCTCCACTCTTTCATCAGCCTCTCCCTCTTTCATCAGCCTCCACTCTTTCATCAGCCTCCACTCTTTCATCAGCCTCTCCCTCTTTCATCAGCCTCCACTCTTTCATCAGCCTCCACTCTTTCATCAGCCTCTCCCTCTTTCATCAGCCTCCACTCTTTCATCAGCCTCCACTCTTTCATCAGCCTCTCCCTCTTTCATCAGCCTCCACTCTTTCATCAGCCTCCACTCTTTCATCAGCCTCCACTCTTTCATCAGCCTCTCCCTCTTTCATCAGCCTTCACTCTTTCATCAGCCTCCACTCTTTCATCAGCCTCCACTCTTTCATCAGCCTCTCCCTCTTTTATACACCGCAAAAAAAGACGGTAAAAAAAAAAGATGGTGCATGTTTTACATCAGTATACACACACACACACACACATAGAGAGATACACACACACACACATAGAGCGATACACAAACACACACATAGAGATACACAAACACACATAAAGATACTCACAATTATAGACACACACACAACGTAACCTAGATTTGAACTTAAGTGATTGGTTCAGTGAAACTAGATAGTACATGCACAACACCATTTTCAAACGTCTGACACTGTCAATAAGTAAAAATAAATCCCTCAATGACTCTAGTAGTGGACGCTCTGAATAAGAGCTAAGCAACGAATCAGACAGTGGAGGGAGCGCAAAGAAAAGATGGCTGGACAACATAAAGAAATGGACCGGCCTCTTTCTCGATAATCCTGCTTAGCACACCTCCTACCGGAAATAGTGGCGGCATTTTGTTTACGCGAACTGTCACATCCGCCATACGACAAAAGTGAAGGCAATTTTTCCCAAACTGTGTTCCCCGGAAACCTAGTGTTCCGCGAGGCGTGAATAAGTGTTCCGCGAACAACTGGAATAATTAACTAGTAGGCCACCACGTGAATTAACATCTCTATAAAAAATAAAGCAAAGTGTTCCGTTAAATATTTAGAATGTGCAAAGTGTTCCGTTAGAGAACAAGCTTGGGAAACACTGAGTTAAGGTTCTTGCAAAGCAGGAAGTACAGGAAGTGAATGGGACCAATTTATAAATGTTGTTTTTTTTTTTAAATAGACCGCTTATCCTTTCGTCCAAAACATTGTCGGATACAATAATTCCAACCACTTGCCCCTCCCCAAAGCCGGCCCTCAACTCCGCCTCTGGACCGATGTAAGTTTTTGATACAAAATTGAATGACATCAATGCATATTTATTTTGTTACCACCTGATGTCGTAGACGCGATAATACCGGAAGATAAGAAACTAACCTTTCAAAAGGTCATGGCTTAAATAATGTATGCATTTCTCACACTTGAGAGGAAGTCATTCTGACCTAAGAAGGCTCCTATGACACTCAAAGAGCATTAATAGTCTGCATGAGCCATTCAATAAGATCATTCTCAAAAACAACACTTGCCTATACAATATATTTAACAGTTTCCACACTGGCCTATACAAAATATGTGTTATGCCTGCACTACTCTGTATAACATTTCTTTTTTTTTTAAAATTGTTCCTGACCTAGATCTATAAGACCAAAGCTGAAACACCTAGCAATTAAAAAAAAAAACCTAGCCCGATTGTAACGCGTCTATGCAATTTGTTCAAATGGAAGTTTCTGCATTTTTAATTCGTGTTTTGTTTAGATTTCTCGCGCCAATTATTTATTTATCCATTTTGGCCGTAAGTGTCTTTGTCATGTTGTATGTCACAGCCACATTGTCGGACTGTACTTTGGTTTCTGCCGCTTTGATCGAGTACTTACACCTATCGATCCCCCCATTAGAACCTACCGAGAAAACGGTCTACATGTACAGTATTATCTACAGGCTGTTAGCCGACTTCAAAGTTGTAAAGAGATTTCTACAAGAATTGCTTTCATCGATCAGCTCTGCAGGGGAAAAAAAAAACAGAAAAACAAACACACAAAAAAAAATCATAAAGGCAATATAATTATTAATGCTGCGAATAAACTAGAAAGGAAAATATTATGATGAATTTTGTTTCGTATAAACACGACATGTGCTTTCAAGGAAGAACTTTTTAAGTTTTAAGTTCTGAAATTTTGTTTAAAAGTTTTTGGCGAATGTGTTGGTGTTGAGAGTTCCGTTATGTGCGTCGATGTTTAGATCGTGTCTTTCTGTGTCGGACCTTTGGGGCGCCACATGTAACACGACAATCTTCTCTCTTTATTACTGTCTTTCAGCAGAATTATAGAGTCTTTCATTGAGATGTCCGTCCATTTCTTGATATTGTCTTCTCATTGCTTCCTTTGTCTCTCTCTCTCCCTCTCTCTCTACCTCTCTATCTCTCCCTCCCTCCCTCTCTCTATCTCTCCCCCTCTCTCTCTCTCTCCCTCTCTCTCTCCCTCTATCTCTTCCTCCCTCTCTCTCTCTCTCCCTCTATCTCTCCCTCCCTCTCTCTATCTCTCCCCCTCTCTCTCTATCCCCCCTCTCTCTCCCTCTATCTCTCCCTCTCTCTCTCCCCTCTCTCTCTCCCTCTCTCTCTCTCCCCCTCTCTCTCTCCCTCTCTCTCTCTCCCCTCTCTCTCTCCCTCCCTCTATCTCTCCCTCCCTCTCTCTCTCTCTCCCCCTCTCTCTCCCTCCCCCTCTCTCTCTCCCTCTATCTCTCCCTGTATCTCTCTCTCTCTCCCCCCCCCTCTCTCTCCCTCCTCCCTCTCTCTCTCTCTCTCTCCTCCCTCTCTCTCCCTCCTTCTCTCTCTCCCTCTCTCTCTCTCCCTCCCTCTCTCCCTCTATCTCTCTCTCTCCCTCTCTCTCTCTCCCTCTCTCTTTTCACTAGTACAGTTCTCTGCATAAAAATCTTTGCGAGCCCTCAGGATCTCATTTATTGTCGTACTGTTTTAATATTGCGTTTTTTTTACAGTGGTCAGAAGATTTGATCATGTTTAAAAAATAATAAAATAGCTTTTATATAGCGCTAATTTCATGCTTATAGCCTGCCCAGAGCTCTATGGTCCAATCTTGTTTCTGGACCAGTAGGGGAGGGGGTATCTGAGAGAAAGATTTTCGTGCTGCCATTTTAGGTGCTCGGTAAACTCGAGTCGGGTGTCAAACCTCGAGCCCCCTTCATAGTTAGCCAAGCCAATTCAAGCGTACTTAGCCTCTCGGCCACGCATCCAACTCCTAGTCATTGTATGTCTGGCCTCAAATTTTTCTTTAAAATCTCAATTCCATGGAATGCTTCTGTAACATCTTAATTGCATGGCTAGAATCTTTGTGTAACATCTCAACAACATGGCTGGAATCTTTGTGTAACATCTCAACAACATGGCTGGAATCTTTCTGTAACATCTGAATTCCATGGCTTTGATTTTTCTGTAACACCTCAATTGGATGGCTAGAATCTTTCTGTAACATCTGAATACCATGGCTAGGATTTTTCTGTAACACCTCAATTGGATGGCTAGAATCTTTCTGTAGCATCTGAATACCATGGCTAGGATTCTTCTGTAACATTTCAATCTCATGGAAGGATCTTCTTCTCTAATTCTGTTGTCCCAGACTTGCAGTCCTACAGAAATGTGGGTCTGGCAGGAGTGCACCAGTCTGATGTTTGTAACGTGTGATCTGTCTTTCTCTATTATCTTAAGTTTCGCAAGCGCTGCTGTAGACGTTGCAGTTCTGGCCAGTAATTCAGGTCTGGTTCCTTCGTATAAGACGACAGCACCAAGATATATAAAACTTTAACATTTGCCAGTTTTTCATCTCCGATCCTGAAGTCCATTGTTAAAAACATGTTTGCTGTTGGTCATAATGCGTTTTTTTTATATTCTGCATGAGATAGTGTTGCTGGTTGTTTTTTTTGGGTCACAGTGTAACTGTCTGATAAACTAATCCATTGGCGGACCTGGGGGGGGGGGGGGCGCCTGTGAGTTTGTGTGAAACACAAACTCCTTTTGTAATCTTGTTTGTACTGCATTGGTGTCCATGCATGTTACATGCTTTAGAAGTCTTGTCTCTGTGCATCACCAAGTCATCTGTTCCTGCCGAACCATATATGTTATCAACAGAATATTAGTGGGTAACTTTTCTCCTTCTAATATTATTGGTACCCTCGTAACCCCTTACATGTGTGATCTTTTCATGTGTGACCATTTGTAAGCTTGACCTAAATTTGAGTGGTCATTCACAAAAATAAACAAGCTATATAACTTTTTTCTTTTCAAACGAAAAATTATAAAAACTATTTCGGTCCTAATGGAATCCAAGCACGATTGGTTGATCTGAGGTAATCTAAACTGCTTGAACCAATCTACCTGGACAAATCTACCTATACTAATTTACCTTGGCAGTAAAAAAAAAAGGTAGCCATGAACTCAAAGAAAGCCGAACAACTGAGATTTTATGTAGGACTTTACGTTCGTGTCCTTAAGCAGGCTTTTGTTAATTAGAGTAAAAAAAAAAGTCAAGTTTCCCCTTTCAGACCTTGCGATCTACGGGGCAAATGATGTTAAGGTCATCTGTCTCTTCGGCCCACGATTACCGAGCAGGGTTTTATGTGGCCAGCACATCGACCAACCTCATTTACTAAAGTCAGTTACCCAACTATAATTGGGTAAACTCAGGGGCTCCGTAAAAAAAAAATCCCAAAATTCAAAAACTTCAGTTTTAGACTTGAACCCCATCTTCCCGGTTCGAAAGCCAAGCGTTTAATTCGAAACTCCCTCTCTCTATCTCTCCCTCCCTCTCTCGGTCTCTCTCTCTCGGTCTCTCTCTCTCTCTCCCTATCTCTCTCTTTTTACTAGTACAGTTCTCTGCATAAAAATCTTTGCGAGCCCTCAGGATCTCATATATTGTCGTACTGTTTTAAGTTTTGCATTGAAGTTTTTTTTTGTCTCTTTTAATGTAGAAATTTTTTTTTTCCATTGACCCTAAAGCCTTGTATGTTCATATAGCGATACATTTTGGCGACACGCTTCATCCCCTCCCCTTTACTCCCAGATCTTCTCTCTTTGCTGTGGTTAAACATACACATTAAAGTAATATAAATACAAAGGAAAATCGAACAAAGTTACCTCTTTCAATGTGTCTTGATTGTAATAAGACCACTGGCCAGATTGGGTAGTTCTTATTGTAATGGGTCAAGTGGCCAGATTGGATCGTTCTTATTGTAATGGGTCAAGTGGCCAGATTGGGTCGTTCTTATTGTAATGGGACAAGTGGCCAGATTGGGTAGTTCTTATTGTAATGGGTCAAGTGGCCAGATTGGGTCGTTCTTATTGTAATGGGTCAAGTGGCCAGATTGGGTCGTTCTTATTGTAATGGGACAAGTGGCCAGATTGGATCGTTCTTATTGTAATGGGTCAAGTGGCCAGATTGGGTCGTTCTTATTGTAATGGGACAAGTGGCCAGATTGGATCGTTCTTATTGTAATGGGTCAAGTGGCCAGATTGGGTCGTTCTTATTTAGATGTAGGTACTTTGATAAAAATTTGAACTTTAATGAATCTAAATGAAACTAGTATAGTTAAATAGATTTTTTTGAATGGAGTTCATTGATACCCCATTTATGCTTCTAGGTTAATTAGAGCATAAGTTATGACCATTTTAGTGTCGGAAAATTAGCCTATTAACTCTTTCTCTCCGTAATTATTTACCACATTCTGTTGGAATCAACGTTGGTATTTTCTGTTAGGAGAGAAAGAGTTAAAATACCCCCCAAAAAATTGTGACCGAAAGGAGGAGCTTATACTTAAACTGCCCAGATCGGGTTCAATGTATCACGTACATTTAGCACCCTTCCCTTTACCCTACCTCCCCCGCCCCCCAAAGATCTTCTCTGATGTGGCTAAACATAAACCTTGAAGGAAAAAGAAAACACTTACATAGCATATGGCATAAATAACAATAGAGCCAAACACATGCGTACAAAAGAGATTTGACCAGAGTGCACTGAACACATTGACACTGCATAGTCTCTCTATTCAATAATAATAATAATTCGTTTATAGCTTCTTAAAAGATCCAGCAATTATTTTTTATATACAAAATATGCTAATTATTGTAACTTAAAAAAAATGGTGTTTATTATGCCGGATTCTTTGAATTTCAACATTTCTAAAATACGGCGTCATAACAGTTACCTCCCTTTATGAAGAAAATAGTCAACAATCGCTAAGGCTGGCTTCGTTTTCATAACATTGAGAAAATATTCTTATTGAGTTTTTTTTAGATATGCATTGAGTCTCAAGTTAGACTAAAAGTCTAATCAGAAGAACAAGCCAAAATAATACTTTTGAAATATAAGTGTGTACTCTTCAACAAAATTAACTTTTCAGTGCGACTTTATTGCAATGAGACAATTGACAGGATTTGATTTAATATAGCATGTATATTTAGACCTTGTGGTCTATATGGCAGATGCTGTAAAGGTCTTCTGTTTCTGTGGCCTTCCGTTAATAAGGGTGTCATTTGTCCAGCAAAATGACCAACCGCCTTTACTTTTCCCCAGCAAATCTCTAAGTCCAATCAATAGATCCGTGATACGCAAACTAAGGTCCGCAGGCCGTGGGTAATATCTTATCGTATCTTATATGATACAGACGTTACTTCAAAAAAGAAGAGGATTACGTCCTACGCGTCATGCATTTAGTCATGCATATTAACCAATGACCTAAAACTAAACTAAACTAGTTCAGGCAACCCATTCCATGCTCTAAAAGCGCTAGAATATCTGGCTAGTTTGTCTCTAAAGTGTACAGGCGCTGCATTTTTTTCCCATCGATTTCTTTTGGGCAATGTTGTATTAGGGCCGGACTTAGGCATAGGCAAACTAGGCAGCCGCCTAGGGCCTCCAATTATCCAAGGCCGGCCCTGGTCAGATTGCGAACTGGAGAATTCGTTCCATGAAGGCAAGGTAACTTGACAAAGTAAAGTCGACCTTTTTAAAAAGTGTCATTTGGTTTCAAAGACACTAAAGTATATCCCGTCCTGCAATCAGTCACTCCTTCGCCCTGTCACTTTTGAAAAACAATAAATGTTTTTAGATCTTGTTAAATTTCAATCTGTTCTGTCATCAAAGATATATTAATAAGCCTGGAATATTTTTTAACTAGCCTTGACCTAGAAACCTTTTTTTCCCTTTCAACTAAATGTATTTTAAATGTCTGTAGCAATTGTTTAGTGTACGAGAGACAGGATAGACCGTAAGTCTAAGTAAGTAACTAATTTGTTCAGGTATAACACTGCTTTCTATATGCTTCTATGACTTCTTCATAGTATTTCCTGTCTTATCTTATCTTATCTTATCACTTGTATTCAATAAAATAACAATTTGGTTTAATGATCAATAATAAAAAATAAATAAATAAACTGCTACGACAGGTTTAAATAGTGGGACTTCAAACACATTGACCAAAGGGCAGTTACTTCATTTCATTCATGAAAAATAAACCTTTCATATATCAACATATAGCAGCACATAAATCTGTTTACATCAATGTTTCTTTAGCATTCCATACAAAAATGTCTTCGTAGATATCTTGAATTGTCATAGATATCGTATAAACTGTTTACTCCGATGTTCTACGTAGATTATTGCGATACCAAAAGATCCCGAAATTAAATTCACCAGGATTCAATCCCGAAATGGCTGCTTGGAATCCAAGACTTAAGGCGCCTCCTGTACCACTTTTAGATTCCTCAAATTATGACGTGACTAATCTCATCTTCGGGGTTGCTATTGCTTGTGATCCCTAGGCCCCAAACTTTGAGACCACCTGGCGACGTCAATATAACAACTTTCCATACAATTAGCTAACTAGATAGAAATCTGAGAAACGTCAGGCCAACTTCCACCGGGAGAGTCTGTCGAGTGGCGAAGAATCACGAGCTACTGAAATATTTATAGTCACTGTTTACAAATATCATTCTGCAGATTTGACAACGACCAACGACAAAGGTTGAAGAATTTCCATTGCAAGAACAACAAGACAGTGAGCCACTTAACACCAACACAGTTAAACAGAATTATATAAAAACGACTCAGGACAGCACTCTACAACAGCAGCAAAGAAAGACTGCTATGCAATGGATACCAGCACATATAGAACTAGAAGGAAATGAGAAGGCTGAGACACTCGCCAAGAATGGGAGAACAAACCCACAAATAAACTCTGCACTCTAGAAGAAATGAAGAAACTAATAATAAATAAAATAATCGAGAAATGGAAAAACTCTATTCCAAATCACAAGAAAGATGACGCCTATTATAAGCTATTCCGACAAGATCAACGTCTAATCTTTCGACTCAGGACCGGACACAACAGAATGCGACAACATATGTACAGGAAGCTCAAAATTGGAACCAGAAAAAAATTGCCCATGTGGAGTGTCACCAGCGAATGCTGACCATGTCCTCCAAAACTGCTCTCTTTACCAAGAGGCCCGTATAAGACACTGGCCCCAAAACACCCCAATAGATAGAAAACTACATGGAGAGCTCCCTGATTTGGAAACCACTGCGCAGTTCATCTCATATATTTGGTCTAGTCATCTGAACGCTCCAACATAACAATGAGAACGGAAAAAAAAAAGAAATATTAATTAATTAAGTATTAATATGGATTGTCTAAAAGTTTATTATGTTATTATCCCTGAGTATACTCGTCTTGCCATTTGGGCGTTACACTTAAAAAAAACATTGTAATTATAGAAAACCAAAATATACATTCACATGCGAAAAATTTATATCAGATAGTATCTATATGATTACCAGTGGAACAAAAGTGTGTTTTGTGTCTGTCTTTGCTGTCGGTGTCTTGTAACTCTTTTGTTAACTCTCCTGACCTAAAGGGTGATTTTTTATTTCTAGAATCTTTTTAGCTTTTTTATGCACGTTTGTCTCAAAAAACTGCCCAAAAGTGTTGTTTTTTTTTTGTTGTTTTTTTAGCCAATGATTTAACCAGCTGCATTTAGGATTCTATGAAGTTTATTTTTCATTTTTTATGTTAAGATTGCCTTACCATGCAGTGATATTAAAATTAAAAATATTGCAGATGTGAGCGTGATAAAACATAGCCAAGGCCTTTTCACTAACACCACGCAGACATTTTCTTAAGTAATGGTAATCTTTGCTGCCCTTTTTTGATATAATCAGTATAATATAATCAGTATAATATAATCAGTATTTGCAGTAAAATTTAATTTATTGTCTAAGATAGTACCAAGGTATTTAAAAGTTTGCATTATTTCAATAGTCTCTCCAGCTACAGAAACAATATCATTTTCCTTCTTTTCCCTACGAAAATCAATTATCATTTCTTTGTTTTTGTTGTCTTAACATTTAATAATAATGTGTTCTATTTCTCTGAAATACTCATTTACATCTGAGCTCTCTGAGAGCAGGGCAAGAAGAGCCGCATCATCAGCGAATTTTGTGAAGGAGCAAAAAGGACTATCGGGTTGAAAATCATTGGTGTACAAAATGAACCACAATGGCGATGTCACAGCCACCCTGGGGCGCCCCTGCGTTAACTATGCGTGCATTGGATATACCATTCTTTACCCCTAACCTCCTGAGGCCTCTAGTTAAAATATTCATTAACGCATAGTATTATATATGTACTAATCTTCAACACTCTCATTTTTTCAATAAGGAAATAATGTTGTACGGTAGAATAAATTTTTTTTTTTAAAGTTTCAATTCTTGATCCGAGAATGGATGTGGGGAAAAAAAACGTGGAAAAACTTTTTACCAGACAGACAGCGCATAAAAATAACATAAAAAACATAGAAACAAAAAACAACAACAAACAAATAGAAAGACCATAACAAAACATAACAATTTTAATAACATAAAAGATAGCAAACATAAAAGCATGACAACACCTATCAAAGCATTACATTAACACTAAAATAATAAACAAAACACATTAAAGAATTAAAAACATAGGACTAATATTACAAAATAACATTAATAGGATTACTTTCTAGTCTCCCACTTTTTAAAGCCACCATAACTAAATAGTCTGTGTAAGTCTAGGCATTGCGTTTATACGATCAATGCAGTGACATCAACATATCGTGAGGGGAAGAATTTATGCTTAATAATAAACACTGAGATCTGGGTTAATAAACCTAGAACACGGATAGATAATAGTGCTTCAGTTTGATGCGAATGGAGTGGGTGCAGTGTTCCCCAGACGTATGGATTAGCCAGACAAGGGGACACAAATGACTGGGGTAAAAGACAGGCTTGTCCATTGATTGGCGGTCACCTCCCCTTGACCCACCGCTTCCATGTCAGCCAGAGTAGGTTCGCGGTACACTCAGAGATACTATAATTAGAAGGGAGGGTATAAGAAATAGAGGCGAGATAAGCTGGGGTGCATACTTCACCTTTATTATTATGATTATTATTATTATTATTAAGAGTTGTTTTTTCTCCTTCTTAAACTTAGTCACGTGATTCTGTCTAACTCGTCAGTCTGAAAAAGAAATGCATCTGTGATGAAATGTCCAAACAATGTTGCCCTGGTTCTGTAGAATAGGTATCCCCTTTCAGACTCTGCAATCTAATAGGACGGATGATTTTTAAGGTCTTCTGTTTCTTTGGCTCACCTTTAACGAGGGTGTCATGTGGACAGCACAACGACCAACCTTTACTTTTCCCCCAACTATTGACCTGGGAGCGCATCAGTCTGATTTTGGTGAGAATATTACAAAATCTTTTACAAAATAGAGCCGTGAGATTTTTAACTAACGAATGTTCACATTTAATAAGAGTAAAATCTTTAGTAAAATCACTATATTAAAGACCCTTCAGAACAGAAGAATAAAAAGTAAAGCAGCAATAACACTGAAACATAATTTACAAATAGAAAAACATAAATTAATAAAATAATCATAAGACACAAATACAAAGGCACATTTCATGCTCCTTATGCTAGGACTGATTTGTACAAGTGCTCCTTCTTCCCTAATGCCATTAGACAATGTTACGGGCTGCATGAAACAGCTAGGAAAACCAATAGCTTAGCAGAGTTTAAGTCACTGATTGACAAACATGACCAGATCGACACATGTTTTGCTCATGACATTATCATCGTCAGTAAAAGATCTGTGGAACCCATTCTCTGACTCTAAACAGCTGCCTGCCGGGCATATGCCCGAGCGGCCATATGGCCAGTCCGGCCCTGACCACAACTAATCTTGGATGCATAGAAGATAAGCTGAATAACAGATTATAGTCAACAGAGCTTCGGGTCATGCTAAATATGTGCACATGGCTGTTATGTAACAACACTGACATTTCGTTTGACCATATCAACACTGACATTTCGTTTGACAATATTAACACTGACATTTCGTTTGACCATATCAACACTGACATTTCGTTTGACCGTATCAACATTTCGTAGATATGAATCATGTTTCAATGTATGTTTAATATTCTATTTAAATCCGTCAGACATTTTATAACCGATGGAGAAACTAAAAAAACTAAAATGTTGGTTGCTAACATTAAGTGTATCAATTAATTTGGATCAGTCATGTAATTAAATTTTAAGAAACCTAAGACGACAATCTTTAAAATGGACTAATTCAGCTTATACCATCATTTCATTCAAGTGCTATTTCTTTCGCTTGTTTGAGCTAAGTAAGTAGTTAATTACCAATAGTTAATGAACTAAATCAATTGATTTATGCGTTGTCAGGTGAAAGAAAAAAAGAAATGTGCGAAATTTCAGCTTGATCCGAGATTGGATGTCGTAGAAATAACGTCTACAAACTTTTGGACAGACAGACAGACAGATAGAGTGAGTCGATGTAAGCTATGTAATAAAAATTTGAAAAAAAAGACAATAACTCCGGTGATTTTCTCTTAATAATCAATGAATGCTGGGTATTTTAAAAAGTGGAACATTCTTACCCCGAACACACATCCCCCCCACACACAAACATGCACAGAGAAAGAATCCTGGTTAACCAAATGTATAAATCTACTAGACTTCATAATATTCTCATGATAGGCCTATAGACTTAGAATGCGGTGAGCAAAATGTCCCTAAACCTAGGACCTAGATATCAGAAGACTTTGCGCAAAATGTTCCTGAACATAGGACATAGTCCTACATACATAGTCCTGTAGCCAAATTTGAATTTTTTAATGCTCTAAAAAAATTAACGGTTTTTCTAGAGTGGTCAATCAGTTAGAATCAATTTCCTAAAAGTATATACCAAGTTTCAAATTTCTAGAACGGATTATTAGAACCGTTTTCTAGAACCGTGTCCACCTGGGCTCCAGGTTTTTTTTTTTTTTTTAAAATCTTTTTGCCTATGAATGTTCAACCTGAAAAAAGAAATTGTAAAATATATATAGAGAGAGATAGATCTACATTATTACTTTACATACAGAGCAGTCCGAAAAAAAATAAAGATATAATTACAGAAATAACTATTCTCATGCGACTACTTACAAAATCAAAAAACCAACACAAAACAAACAAACAAACAATTGTCAGTTATGTCCCTTGGCTTTCTGTTACTTGCAAGAATTTCTCATCTGTCTGCTCTCAAAGGCAATAGCAAATCTCGTTAGCAGACGACACGGCGGGAGGTAAGCCTTGCTATGGTAGATAACTTTGTCATGCAGACGTCAAAGAAACTTCCTTACTCTTCTTTGCGAGTGCATTGATTTTAGATTGGAAAACAAACCAACAAGTCTGGCTCAGAAGTTGCCAGCGGCGTAGCAAACATTGCAAAAATGGGGGTTCAATGCGCCTTCGCCTTTGTCCTATGAAATATAGGGTCCCACAGGAGACATTGAAATATAATCGTTTTTAGAAGGCATCCAAGAATTGAGTGTAAGGACTTCATTACTTGTAAAAAGTGGCATGCATTGAAATGACGTTTTGGAATGCTTAGAATCTTATCTTATAAGATACAGACGTTACTTCAACAAAGAGGATGACTGCGTCCTACGCGTGTTCCTAGGTCAATCTAGTCATGCATGTTAATCAGTGATTTAAGCTCTGCCAAGTCATTGGTTTTCCTGATGTATACCGGATACCTCGATTTGTTTTTTTTGTCACGCGCTACCTTATTTTCATAAAGGGACGGGTGTCGCACCATCTCATTAATCTACTTAGGCCCACTGGTACCTAGCTACGCCACTGGAACGAGGCAATCCTGTGATGGCGGATTCTATCGAGTAAAGCGTATGTAATCATACAATCTTTAAAGCAGAGGGCTGCAAGCTTTTTAGAATTAAATAGATCAGATCTTTTGGTGTAAGTAATTTCAAACAGAAAATGGCGGGATATATTCGAACGCAGCAGACGTGAGCTTGCTGGAAAAAGGGGGGGGGGGGGGGAGAGTGAATGTGTATAATAACTCTAATAAGAGATAATCGTGGAGTCGGAAGATTAAATAACATCGCAGACGTTTGCTTGGCTCGTGACCTACAGTTCCAATTACATCTGAAGCGGGCTACCCTGGAGCCTACAGGAAATAGATTTAAGTTCTTCGTCTGCTCAGTTTCATTCTCGAAAACAGATTTGGATTAGGTCTCAAACGTATGCGCTGTGGGATCTGATTTAGCTCTCTGGATAACTTTATTTTTTGGGAACCTGCAACAGAGTAAGTACCAAAATGCCATTCTAATGCGTCGTCTTCTAAACGGCCCCTCTCAGAACTTGCGATGTATAGGGCAGATGATAGTAAGTGTCTTCTGTTTCTGTGGCCCATGGTTACCGAGGATGTCATGTGGCCAGCACAACGACTAACCGCCTTTACTTTCCCCAATTCTTGCCAGGTACCCATTAGAGCTGGGTGGACTCATGGGTACCTTAAAAGTTTGTTTTTTTTAATTGGATTGGAACTCGGTACTCACAGTTCGGAAGCCCAGCACTTGACCACTCAGCCACCTCGTCTCCGAGTCGTCTTGTGGTGAAAGGAAATTAAGCGACAATAAGTTGATTGGAGGGGGTTTGCGCCCCTCAAAATTAGGGCCATATAACTTTCTGACCATGGGTCACTGCCATCAGACCGATGAAAACGATTCTCTATGGCTTCATTTTACAAAGAGAATTTGATGTATTAGAGAAATAGGAATCAAATTGGAGCATATATTTCCACCCTTAAAAAATTTTAATTATTAAAAGTAACAAAAAATCAAAAACAAATACATTCCACAAATCTTATTCATTGTGAACCAGTTACACAGAATAAAAAAAATCAAAATACCTAGGTTATAATAAATAGAAACTGTCATGAAATCCCCATGTTTATGAAATTAAAAATCAAACAGGGTTTATTAAAAGAAACACCTAGGTTAGGCCATTAATAGGCCATCCTCTGTTTGGGAACCCTCAACTCAAGAAAACATTAAGAAACTGTAACAGACACAAAATAGAGCAGTGAGAATCATAACAAACGAATATTCACATTTGACTAGAGTAACACCTTTAGTTAAATCACTTAATTTAGAAAGCCTTCAGGATAGAAAACTTAAAAATAAAGTAGCAATTATACATAAAACATTGAATCATCATCTTCTAATACAAAAACAAAATTTAATAAGATACTCAAAAAGACACAAAAATAATTCCTCGTTCCATATGCTAGAACAAATTAGTACAAATACTCCTTCTTCCCTAGTGCTTTTAGAGCATAGAATGGGTTGCCTGATTCAGTCAGGAAAACCAATGACTTGTTAGAGTTTAATTTAAGTCATTAATAAACATGCATGACTACATTGACCATTTGACACGCGTAGTTTGTAATCATCTTGTTTTTGAACTAAGGTCTCTATTTTATAAGATAATATAAGTTAAAGCTCTGTGGTGCCGAATAGCATCGAGTCACAGTATGATACGTCCCGCGGGTCGTAGTTTGTGCATCACTTATTTATGTTTAGGTATTTGTGTTTGTGAAGCTTGTGATGTGGCCCAGATCATGTCTTCTTCTTTTTTACAAAACTTATATTAACTCTGTCTGTCTGGTCAAAAGTCTGTACACGTTATTTCACCCACACCCATTCTCACTAAATTATTCATTGGCATAGACAAAACATAAATCAATATAAAAAAAGAAACTATTTAGTCAATAACTGGTAATTAATTATTTTGTTTGATACCAACAAGGGAAAATAATACTTGAGTGTTCATAGATATGGCTGAAAATGTTGGGTTTAGTGCCCAAAATAATTATTAACGCTATTTTTCCATTACGCATTCTCCGAACAAGTTGATTCTTTAAGCAATTATTTATTGTAAGTAAAAAACAAAACATGATTCAGTAAACAAAAATACTAAATTAGTCACTTAATTATTGGTAACTATTTATTTTGTATGATATCTAATAAGGGAAATAACTTGTACATTATTGATATAGTTTTAATGGCGGAGTTTTCCCCCTTTGCATCATCATCATCATCATCATCATCATCATCATCAAACTCCATTTGAGTAAGGGCTTGAGAGGCTCAAATCCTCTCTTGCAAAAGCCCTGGACAGAAACCCTGCTGTCTTGCGTAGTACATAAATGTCGCCATACAGGTCGAGAATTTTGGGTTTCCCAGATCTGTCGAGACGGATATCAGCAAGTCTGGGGCAGTCGGGGCAGTCAAACAGAATATGAGGCACGGTTTCCTCTTCTTCCCAGCAACGGGGCACCGTGAATCGAAATTTGGCCATAGCCGTGAGAAATATGAGCCAACAGGACAGTGGTCTGTCCTGCACTGTGCTATAATAGCTTGCTCAGGCCTGGACAGCATCCACCACGGAGAAGTGCGGTCAGGACGCCTCTTGCGCTCCCAGACTCCACGGGCTTTTTGGAAATTGTCCCAGCACTCAAACTACTTTTCCATTTCTGTTTTTTGAATTATAGCCAGAGCTTGATGAAAACTTACAGCCTGTTCAGTGGGTGGAATTTGCCCTCCCCTGGTGGGACAATGAGTCTGCAATAGTGTTGCCAGTCACACCTATGTGACTCGGTACCCACTGCATTATTACAGGGGTGCCATAGCGTTGTTTTATGTTGTGTGAAGCCATGATGACTGTGTCGATATTGGGAGGCCATGGTCCGGGGCTTTGCAAAGCCTGTAGTACAGATTTTGAGTCAGGGACCACAAAAATCTCAAATGTCCCTCGCCGAGTTGAGAGTCAATGACTTTTAAGGCTTCACAGGCTGCCATTGTCTCCGCATCGAAACTGCAAACACTACCACATGGTACAAGGATTTTGACTGAGTGAGAGCCAAGAAAGTCAATGTAGGCTCCATAGCATAGCCTGCCCTACCATATGGTTTTAAGGGCGGAGTATTTCCCCTTTAGTTAAGCTTTGTTTTTTTTTTAAGTTTTTTTTTTTTTTACATATTTTAATTATTTCCTATTGAGTGTTCAATGGCTAGATAAATACCCACACTATTTAAAAATATTCCACTTCTACCAGTCAACAAAAAAAGCGGGAAACTAGCCTGGTTGGGTGGTGGGGGGGGGGGGGGAGGTCACACGAAATGAGGCGAGGAAAACAAAATGATGCATTTATATTCTGATTGGTAAGGATTTAGCACACAATGCGAGGCTGACATTTGTGTAATAAAAGAGTCTAAACAATTTTCGGCAGACAAACTCATGACACTCCTGGCCAATGATGATAGGCTGGTTGTAATGGAACGGTAAAAAAAAATTCTCTGAAATTTGGCATCGCTTCCCGATTGCCAGATTGTATATTTGTTTCTTGATTTCAAATGTTTCTTCGGTAGTAAAACTCTTGATTTAGTGTTAAGTATTTCAAAATATTTTTTTTCAAGTAATACTTCTCATTTGAATGATCACAATCTTATTTTCTAGGCACTTAAAGATGAACGCAATCTTATTTTCTAAGCACATAAAGATGAACACAATCTTATCTTATTTTCTAGGCGCATAAAGATGAACACAATCTTATCTTATTTTCTAGACACTTAAAGATGGACAAAATCTTATCTTTTTTTCTAGACAATTAAAGATGAACACAATCTTATCTAATTTTCTAGGCACTTTAAGATGGACACAATCTTATCTTATTTTCTAGGCACATAAAGATGAACACAATCTTATCTTATTTTCTAGACACTTAAAGATGGACACAATTTTATCTTGTATTCTAGACAATTAAAGATGGACACAATCTTATCTTTTTTTTCTAGACAATTAAAGATGGACACAATCTTATCTTGTATTCTAGACAATTAAAGATGGTTACAATCTTATCTTTTTTTCTAGACATTTTAAAGATGGACACAATTTTATTCTCTAGACAATATTGCTTGATGTTGCAGCTTTTTTTACATTAAAGCCGATGTCCTTAGGAGTTGACTATTGCTGATTGCGATACAGCATAGTGGACCTTAGACTTAACTTTCGACTTTCGACTGAACAAGATATAATCTGATTATAATATAAGAGGTTCAAAGATGAAATATTGTATTTAAACAGTTATTGATGTCAGATGCAGCAGCACTGGCGTAACCCAACTTCCACTTTGTTCATCTATATTTAGATTTGCGTAGTTTTAAAAAAATTAAACAAATGAATATTCACAATTGAGTAACACCTTTAGTAAAATCACTAAATTTAGAAAGCCTTCGAGACAGAAGACTCTAAAGTAAAGTAGCAATTTTACATAAAACACTGAACCATAATCTTCAAATACAAAAACAAAATTTAATAAAATACTCTGAAAGACATAAAGATAAAGGCACATTTCTCGTCCTATATGCTAGGACAAATTTGTACAAATGCTCCTTCTTCCCTAGTCCTATTAGAGCATGGAATGGGTTGCCTGAGACAGCCAGGAAAACCAGTGACTTGGCCGAATGTAGGTCATTTCAAAATTTCAACTTGATCCGAGAAGGGATAGTGGGAGATAAGAACGCAAGAATGGGAATAACTCCACATATTTGATTCAAATATATGTGTGTGATACTAGACTAGTAGGCGATATATTTTATTACATCAATATATTATTATTATTATGCATACACATTTAACCCTATGTATAACAAAAAATTAATGTTTAAAAATTTATTAAAACAAAAGTTATTTGTTGGAATCATGGAATTTATATTCAACTTTAAGAGGATATAATATCCTCTTCTTATAAATGTAATACCACTTAGTGGGGTGGGGGGGGCGAGGAGGTACAGTATCCTCAGGGTTGACAACGATTATTAAGATTTACGAAATTTTAGCTAAATTCAACACAAGAAGTTTACCTTTAAGGATGTAAACAGGACTACTAACAAAAAAGAGAACTGATATGATGAGAATCCGCAGCAGATGACCCCATTGTTTTACTGGGGGGGGGGGGGTCTGTACAACGTGGCAAAGAGCTTTTTGTTTAAACTGCCAACAGGTTGTCTTTCCACCCAGAAAAATGTCAGTTATTAAAAGTAACAAAAAAAACAAACTTAAACAAATTAATTCCACTTATCTATTTCATTGTCAACCAGTAAAACAGACTAAAAACGCAAAATACCTAGGTGTTGTAACAAATGAAAAACTGTCATGGAATCCCCATATTGATATATACATATATATATATATATATATATATATATATAGATAGATAGAGAAAGAGAGACAGACAGACAGATAGACAGACAGAGAGAGACAGAGACAGAAAGAGAGAGCATTTTTTAAAATGAGATTATTTATATATATATATATATAGATATAGATATAGATAGATAGATAGATAGATAGATAGATAGATAGATAGATAGATAGATAGATAGATACAAGGCCGGTCGTAACAATTGTGGGGCCCTATGCGAAACTGATTTCGCGGGGCCTAGTCTGGGTGGAAATAAGGATATTAAATGAAAATTAAGATTTGATATTAGAAAACAAATTCGACTTTGAATTCTATTCATTCTTTAATAACTGCTAAATTGCGATCAAATTAACTTTTCCTTACGAACCTTGCAACCTATGGCATATTTATATGCCAGGGACTATAAAATAAATAAGGCATTGGAGCTACCGACTAGGGTGAAAATTCACCCGATAATTACATTTTATTACATGAAAGCTGACAATGCCTTTTTTCTTTTATCGCGTTTTCCGCAATGAATGACACCCACAAATGAAAATTTTATCTATTATTCAGAAGATTTGTATGAGTTCTCAGGAGATTTTAATAAATTCAGATTTCCAGCAATTTTTCGTTTATATGTTACAATTTAATAATTACACCTAGAATTAGCACGGGGCCTATGACAGCGATAGATAGATAGATAGATAAATAGATGGATATATAAATATATAGATAAATATATAAATAGATAGATAGATGAATATATAAATATTTAGATAAATAGATAAATAGATAGATAGATAGATAGATAGATAGATAGATAGATAGATAGATATTTATAGATAGATAGATATTTATAGATAGATAGATAAATATAACTAAATAAACATAGACCTGTTATGAAATGCAAATTATTGTTTAAAAAGACTCAAAAAATATTTCTTCCGTTCCGTGGAGCGGATGAAACACCGTAGGATTCATTTAACTTTTTGATAATTATTTTAAGTTGTAGAAAATTACGTTGCAAAAACGCAAGAGACGGAGCCGTAAGTTCCATGTTTTCACAACGAATAAGGTTAACATTGTTCAGAAATTGTTTTAAACTTGCTGATCATTACACTGCCCGTTGTTCTCTGTCGTAGACACATGTACATAAGTAAAAAGTAAAGCTTCCAAATTTCAGACCTTGAGATCCATGGGGCAGACGATGTTAAGGTCATCTGTTTCTATTGTCCAACGTTTAACCAGCAGGGTGTCGTGTGGTCAGTACAACGACCAACCGCCTTTCCTTTCCCCAACTTAAGTCATGAGAGTTGATTGGACTCAGGGGCGCCCTAAAAAAATCCCGAAATTCAAAATCCCAGTCTTTAACGAGATTCGAACCCAGGACATCAGGTCAGGGCCGGACTTAGCCACTGCAACGTTTGCGGTCGCAGTGGGCCCCGTACTTTCATAGGCCCCGCGCTAGTTCTAGGTGAAAACAATTAAATTAAGCCATTATAATTTATATAAAATAACAGGATTTGCGCTGCTCTCTGATTACATAGGGGCTAGTGGAAATTTCTTGTAATGGCAAAATAGAACAAAAGGTTCTGGAAATCTCATGAAAACTCATACAAATCTCCTGAAAAATAGACAAAATTGTCATTTTGGGGTGCCAATCCTACGCACGATAAAAAAAAGGCATTGTCAGCTTTCATTTAATAAAAATTTATTGTAAAGTCGAATGTATTTTCTAATACAAAATCTTATCATTGACACTATGCTTATCCTTACCCAGACTAAGCTGTTTCGCATAGGGCCCCGCAATTGCTAGGACCGGCCCTGCATCAGGTTCGGCAGCCAAGCGCTTAGCCACTCAACCACCACGCCCCCACATGTACGTAGGGATCAATATAATTTTTTGGTTTTCATTGGCGAATCAATAATAGATTGTGACATACATGAAAACAACATTCCAAAGAGCAACATACTTAATAACAAAAACGAAAGTGCATTATTTGATTTGGGACTAAACCATATAAATGTGTTTGGTCTATAAATAAAGGGTATTTAAAAATTCTCTGCGCAGGCTGGAGGCAATACAGTAATTAGCACACGAATTGATAAATGAGCAAAGCAATTTAAAAGACTATAATGTTGAGGTCGAAAGAATAGGACCTTCAATGTTGCAAAAACATTGTCATTTCTTCACATCATTTTGATACTAGGGGTCTGATATTCCCTTTCCTTTCCCTTGACAACCTCTTCTCAGGACAACTCTTCCGTTGGACAACCTTTTCTCTGGACAACCCTTTGTCTGGACAACCATTTATCTGGACAACCCTTTCTCTGGACAACCATTTCTCTGGACAACCCTTTCTCTGGACAACCATTTCTCTGGACAACCATTTCTCTGGACAACCCTTCTCTTTCTCTGGGTAACCATTTCTCTGGACAACCCTTTCCTTCTCTGGACAACCATTTCTCTGGGCAACCATTTCTCTGGACAACAATTTCTCTGGACGAAAATTTCTCTTGACAACCCTTTCTCTGGACAACCATTTCGCTGGACAACCCTTCCCTTTCTCTGGGCAACCATTTCTCTGGACAACCATTTCTCTGGAAAACCATTTCTCTGGACAACCATTTCTCTGGACAACCATTTCTCTTGACAACTATTTCTTTGGACAACCCTTTCTCTGGACAACCCTTCCTTTCTCTGTGTAACCATTTCTCTGGACAACCATTTCTCTGAACAACAATTTCTCTGGACAACAATTTCTCTTGACAACCCTTTCTCTGGACAACCCTTCTCTTTCTCTGGGTAACCATTTCTCTGGACAACCCTTTCCTTCTCTGGACAACCATTTCTCTGGGCAACCATTTCTCTGGACAACAATTTCTCTGGACGAAAATTTCTCTTGACAACCCTTTCTCTGGACAACCATTTCGCTGGACAACCCTTCCCTTTCTCTGGGCAACCATTTCTCTGGACAACCATTTCTCTGGAAAACCATTTCTCTGGACAACCATTTCTCTGGACAACCATTTCTCTTGACAACTATTTCTTTGGACAACCCTTTCTCTGGACAACCCTTCCTTTCTCTGTGCAACCATTTCTCTGGACAACCATTTCTCTGAACAACAATTTTTCTGGACAACAATTTCTCTTGACAACCCTTTCTCTGGACAACCCTTCTCTTTCTCTGGGTAACCATTTCTCTGGACAACCCTTTCTCTGGACAACCGTTCCCTTTCTCTGGGCAACCATTTCTCTGGACAACCATTTCTCTGGACAACTCTTCCGTTGGACAATTATTTTTCTGGACAATCTTTTCTCTGGACAATCTTTTCTCTGGACAACCCTTTGTCTGGACAACCATTTCTCTGGACAACCTTTCCCTTTCTCTGGACAACCATTTCTCTGGACAACCCTTTCTCTGGACAACCCTTTCTCTGGACAACCATTTCTCTGGACAACAATTTCTCTGGACAACCAATTCTCTTGACAACTATTTCTTTGGACAACCCTTTCTCTGGACAACCCTTCCCTTTCTCTGTGTAACCATTCCTCTGGACAACCATTTCTCTGAAAAACCATTTCTCTGGACAACAATTTCTCTTGACAACCCTTTCTCTGGACAACCATTTCTCTGGACAACAATTTCTCTTGACAACCCTTTCTCTGGACAACCATTTCTCTGGACAACACTTCCCTTTCTCTGGACAACCCTTTCTCTGGACAACCCTTTCTCTGGACAACCATTTCTCTGGACAACCATTTCTCTGGACAACCCTTCCCTTTCTCTGGACAACCCTTTCACTGGACAACCATTTCGCTGGACAACACTTCCCTTTCTCTGGACAACCATTTCTCTGGACAACCATTTCTCTGGACAACACTTTCTCTGGGCAACCATTTCGTCACCTACAACACGCAGGTCGGTAACAATAGGGCGCCGTTTCCGTCCATTTTTCCAGTGTTCATTAAAGACTCGTAATGGCGCCCTCCTCCCTCCCCCCCCCCCCCCCCCCCCCGCGATTGGATGGGACCTGACCACCCCTCCTCCCCAATCCTATCAGTTTTATCTCTTGAACAGCTCACAACGAGGGAGAATCTATTAGATTGTCCGGGGAAATTCCTCCACCCTGCTTGAAAGCTCCATTTTTGGACCCTGAAGCTCGTCTTCCCCATAGCGCTTCTTCTAGCGACCCTCTTTCGGTGCGTAAGGCGTAAGTGCGTATGATACACTTTTCTAATATCCGCCCCAGTTCATTACCCTCCCCCCTGCCTTCCCCTGCTTCTTCAAAGCCACCCAGCACTGACCTCCTCTCAGTGCTAAACTTCATTAATACCCCCCCCCCCCTCTTTTTCCTAAACTTCCTTCTAACGAGTTATTGTCTTATCCGTTGAGGCTAAATATTTTTTTTGCAAGCATTTTAAACCTCTCAAAGTTTTCCACCTTCCCATAAAGCTTCAAACAAAGCGCGCCAAATCTGGGCACACACACACAAAAAAACAACAAGCCAAAAAACATTTTGTGTGTGTGTGTGTGCTAACTTTCTTAAATGTCTATCCTGTCTTTTTTTTTTGGGTTGTTTTAAGAAGTCGAAGATGGGGTGGTAAGATCCTCTCTGGCGTGCGCATGCGCCAGCTGGAGCTTATTCAATTACTTATGGCAGCGTTGTCCTCTGGATGGAGATCCATTATCTCCCATCTGTCCCATGCTTCCCCCTCTCCTCCCCCAGGTCACTTTTATCACTCTCGCCCCCCCCCCCCCCCGCCATCCCCTTGGCACCTCCGTCACGTGTCTGTTAATCATATCCATAAAATTTTACAAACCTTGGGTCCAGTCTCCACCCAGAAAAAACACAGAAATAACAAAACAAACATCGCCGGAGGCGTACTGTCACAAACACCTTCCTTTGGAACACTTCACAGAATGGCCAGTTTCTGAACGCTTTCTTTTACAACACTTCCGAGAGTGGCCAGTTTCTGAGATCGGATCGAGCAAAAAAGGCTTGGTCTCGTAATGACGGGTCTAGGTAATGGCTCATCAAAGACGTTTTTTTCAAAATGTCAAGCTAAGCGCTAACAAATATTCATTTTCACCTACCCGCTAGCCTGTCAAACCAATGGGGCACCACACATAATCTGTCTACCGTCTTTCTCCATTCCCCTTTTTCTTTTGCCCTGAGTAGAATCTCTTTCAGTGACAGACCTGTCTACTCTTTCTATGTTTAATGGGGGGAAAAAATTGGCAGACGTAGCCAAAAATAAAATCTCAAACAAAAAATCTCCTGACCTAAAAAAAACAACAGACAATTTAGATATGTATTAAAATATTAACCTCACCTGTATATAGACGTATTAATCTGCACTGATAATTGGGCACATATATAGTAATTAGATTGTAAATCAGTGAAGTACTTTCCATTTTCTATTTATGTATCTTTTTATGTATGTCGTTAAGTACTTTAAGAATCAATTCTAGGATAACTGATTTGTGTTAATATGTTTTCAATAGTAGCTAACATGTTCCCAGCTAATAGGTTACCTGTTAATAATATGTTCCCAGCTAATAGGTTACCTGTTAATAATATGTTCCCAGCTAATAGGTTACTTGCAAATAACATGTTCCCAGCTAATATGTTTCCAATTCTGGCCAATATATTCCCAGCTAAAATGCTTCCACCTAATAGGTTACCGGCTAAAATGTTCCCACCTAATAGGTTACCGGCTAAAATGTTCCCACCTAATAGGTTACCGGCTAAAATGTTCCCAACTAATAGGTTACCGGCTAAAATGTTTTCGGTCCAAGCTAATATGTTCCCGACTAATTTGCTTCCGGCCAATACGTTCCGAGCTAATATGTTTCCGATTAATATGTTTCCAATCCTGGCCAATTTGTTATATTAAATATATATTCCCGACGAATGTTTCCCATACAAGCTAATATGCTTTCCGTACTGGATATGTTCCCAGGTAATATGTTTCCAATCCCAGCTAATATGTTCCCGGCTAATATGTTCCCGGCTAATATGTTCCCAGCTAATATGTTCCCAGCTATTATGTTCCAAGCTAATATGTTTCCAGCCAATATGTTACCTGCTAATATGTTCCCGGCTAATATGTTCCCAGCTAATATGTTCCCAGCTAATATGTTCCCGGTTAATATGTTTCCAGCTAATATGTTTCCAGCTAATGTTTCCAGATAATATTTCCCTGCTAATATGTTCCCGGCTAATATGTTCCAAGCTAATATTTTCCCGGCTAATATGTTTCCAGCTAAGTATGAACCCATGCATTCTAAAGGCCAGGCGACGTGGTCTGTTTGGTCATGTGATATACTGCCCTCAACCTCAACCTTAGATTTACGTCACCGAGGACAATATCGTTTAGGCCAGCGGTTCTCAACCTTTTTAGTCCCGCGACCCCTTTTTACACTTGGCCACGGTAAAGCGACCCCCAACCATAAAATCACCTTTTCGCTAATGTTATAAAATCGTATTCATAATGTAAATATCTGGTTTGAATTGTCAAAGCGTATTTTTATCACTAAGCATTAAATATTTGTTTAACCAAACTACAAAAAAATCAAGAAATTGTATATTTATTCCATGCATTTATTTACTTTTATATCACGTGATCATCACATTCATCTTTTACACTTATGTGGCAATTATGGAAGGATAAAGAAGCATTGTAGACAGCTAAGACAACTGTATTCTACATTGGTACACAATTGTCGCCCCAGTAAGGGACAAATAAAAATGACATTGTGAAGGTTGAACTTATTTCTGTTTTACCAGATCAGAAATTTTAGGGCAATCTTTACAAGACCAGAAAGAATATTGTCATCTGCATCAAGTCTACTTCTGTATTTAAAAAGTTAAAAAATCCCGTCTCGCAAAGATATGTTGTTTGAAATTGTTGGAGATTGAACTCAATTGACAAAGATGATCATACAGGGGGGGGGGGGGGGGTGTCTTTTCTGTAGTTCACTTTCACCGTGTTATAAAGTGCATCCAACTGTGGTTAGGATTTATTCAAAATAGAAATCCAGACCAACATCCAAGCATACTTGGAGCAGCAACCTTGTAGACACTTGAAATATTTTTGCAAGAGATTTTTACATTTGTTCAGAAATGAACACATTTCTTAAAGACATCACGTACTGTAGTCGTCGTTTCAAGAAGATTGCAGAAGAGAAATCCGTCTTTAAAATCGCCATCCTTGCGTACACCAGTAATTATGATCTATTGGCAGCATCTTTGGATGATAAATATTTGAAGTGGAGCGACACCCTTCACAAGTCTGCATCCAACATCACAAGACAAGCCTTCTCCTGAAACCCCAAAGAATACATCGCGCCGTTATTTAGAAGCTAAGCAGATGGACAAGATGTTCTGGACAGTTGGAGAGATTTGTCCAGAACTGAGACGCCTGAAAGAAGGAGGTTGATGACCAATGCCTCAATGCAGAGTTATATAATTTCCGGAATTATATGACCAGAAGTGTCAGCTATTCTGTCATTAGATATGGAGATTGAACGTAATTGAATAGATCTAGTTAGTACGGCTCCAGTTACTCGAACAATGTATTTGGCCACTGGCAACAGTAAGTCCTCAGCAATGATGTGAGGTTTCATAGTTCTAGCTATTCTGAAGGCCACCAAATTAGAAGCTTCAACAGTTCGATGAATGCTAGGTTTCTTTTATTTGCCGGCAGTAAAGTTTGGGTTTTCTTGACTTTCAAATATACATATTTTTTTAAAAAATTTCAAATACTGTTTGTCGTTGTCGGCAAAGCTCGGATGTTTGATGTCTCTATGACTTTCAGATTGTTCTGTTTCATTGATTCTGATAATAGAGCGCCGTTACAAATGACGCTTTGAGGTTTCTCGATTCCTGCTTACTTATTGAAGTAAAAACCATATCATCTAAAATCGTCATTATATTTTCTTTTCTTAACGATCATTTTGAAGGGTAGTTCCATAACAAAAGTATTACCTTTTCTAGCCTAGACTAAAACTTGATAGTGTATCACTAATTATAAACGGATGTGGTTTTCAATTTTGTGTGTAAATTTTCTCCTTGGAAATGAAATGTTTGTTTGTAAAATGTTTTACATGTTTCGGATGTTCCTTCAGAGTTGAAGATAATTACTTCCTAGTCCAAACCTCCCGCAGGACGACGCGGGATGGGAGCGGGCAGGGTTTGAACCCGGGACCATCGATAAATCTGAACGACAGTCCAGCGCGCAAACCGCTCGACCAGGCAGCCATCCCCCGTCGTCCCGAACTAAATCCGCAATGGTGTAGCGTTTGATGAACAGTAATTGAAGCTGTTACAAATACTGATGCTGAGAAAATAAAAGTTTGGAATGATTCTGATTCAGTTGTTTGCATTTATTTTCAAATGACAATTAAAGTGAAAAAAAAAATTAGCTACCCATGAAAAGTTTTGCACAATGTCACAAGTTTGTTTTAAAACAAAAAATCCTTTTTTTCGGTGGTCTTAGGCGTCCCCTGGAAAATCGTCATTCGACCTCGAAGTGGGTCGTGATCCACAGGTTGAGAACCCCTGGTCTAGGGCTTGACCAATAGAGTCCTAGCATTACACTGCATCATATACACAAACGCACACACACACACACTCCTGGGCAACAAGCGCAGACACCCATACACTTCCGATTGAACCAAAATTATTTTTAAAATTTAAGAAACCTTTTTTTTTTTCTCGGTAAATACAAATCTGGGCTTACAGTAAGAAGGTGTGTTACGTCAGAGCTTATTGAAGAGTTTAAAAGTTTTATAACAGAATCTCATCTCCAGGCAAAAACAAAATAAATAAATAAATGCAGTCTAAATACCGGAAAATAATAATTTTTTTTAAGAAATGAAATTCAGTATATGGTTCTGACCCCCTCACCGCGGTTTTTTTAAATACATTGAAATAGCTTGTGCAACCCCCCCCCCCCCCCTTTTTGCCTTTTTACGATATTTGCTGGAGCTATCCTCCTTCCCCTCCCACCGATTTCGTACATTCTTTAATTATTGATTATTTAAAATTATAATTAAATAAACGTAGACCCGTTATTAAGTGCAAATTAGTACTTAAAATTACTCAAATATCAATCTCTCGCTTATTTGAATTTGCTGGATGATTATAACATGTACATCTGTCCGATTATTATCGGTAACATGGGCAGGTGTCATTTTTTACGATGTGGAGTCCTTCGGATGTACCATGGTTACTTGATCTCTACTAGGAGCCTGAATATTGGATGCTGTATTCGTAGTTTACTGTGTATCTCTCTGTTCTAGTCTATGTTTTTGATTTAGCTTTATATTAACTGACATTGTTATTTTTAAGTTATTTACAAACTAGATTGGAACCTGGTGCCCGAGTGTTCAAGTGCTTTGCCTCCTGGCGGAGGGGTCTCGATACGAAACACATTTGAGGCCAAAAGAAAACCCACTACTGAGGACAGATAAGAAAATCTCAATCGACAACCACGGACAAAGGTTATGTTTAGGCTTGACGTGGCAAAATATGTAGGTCGCAGCTGGGGCTGCGTAGCCAGTGAAATACTTCAGATTAGAAGACAAGACATACATATATATATATATAGATAGATATAGATATAGATATAAATATATAGATAGAAAGATAGATAGATAGATAGATAGATAGATAGATAGATAGATAGATAGATAGATAGATAGATAGATAGATAGATAGATAGAAAGATAGATAGATAGATAGATAGATAGATAGATAGATAGATAGATAGATAGATAGATATTTAAATATATCTATAAAAACTTGTAAATTACTCTTTTTCAAATAGGCCTACTATTTTTTGTAACAAAGCTTTACATCAATTGCTAAAACAAAGACCTTTATAACTATACTATATACATATTTCATCGTTAACAAGTATCTTTGTGAGTAAAGAACATTTAGAGTTTAGATTTTAACCTTTTGGGTTCAATTTCTAAATTTATTAATTGAGTATAAACTACTCTTTCAAACAAAGGAGTCATGTTTGTAAAAGTCCTATGATTAAGGTTGAAAAATCTATTGGAAAAAAAAAAGGGAAACTATCAATGTATTTTTAGAAGTTTATTAGATGTTGTTGTCTTTAGTTGATAAGGTTGAAAAGGTTAACATTTTAGTGTGGAGTAGCTTGAACTAATTTGATGTCAATAGTCACTGCGTGGCTGCAGGTACCCCTACCGGATGATGAATTGATGCCAGCGGAAGCTTGAAAATTGAATAGTTTGTAAACTTGAGCGCTGTAGATAAAACATATCAGCTTTTTACCTTGATGTTTGTTTCCAGATACAACGTTCGCTATAGCAATGGTAGTTCATTACAGACAAAAACGATCTGTTAGTGCAGCGGTTCTAAACCTTTTCTGCTCGGCGACCCCTTTTTACAATCCCCCACTCTGCCGCTACCCCAAACCCACACACACAAATACAACAATAGAAGGATAGACAAAAAAACAATCCATATTTTTGATGGTCATAGGCGACCCCTGGCAAATCGTCAATCGACCCCCTCCCCAAGGGGGTCGCGACCCTCAGGCTGAGAGCCCCTGTATTGGAGCAATGCTTTTCAAACTGTGCTACGCGTATCGCTGGCATTACTTCAGGACCTGCCAAGTGGTCCTTTATTTAATTAATTTTTATTAATTGTAATGTGATTATTTAGCAGACTTTTAAAGGGGACGTTTAAGCACTGGCAGTGTAGCTACATATACATCGTTAGTGAAAAGGACGCGATTGTGGCCCTTTATATATCAAAACTTATTCGAATGTTGAAGCTCATTGTATGTTCCTGTTTCCCTTGTGATGTGTTCCTTAAAGGGAACAAACTCCAAGTATAAAGTCGAGTTCCTTGTAATATCTTATCTTATCTTATCTTATAAAATACGACCTTCGCGTCATGCATGTTAACGAATGACTTACATTCTGCGAAGTCATTATTTTTCTTGGCTGGCTCAGGCAACCCATTCCATGCTCTAACAACGCTAGGGAAGAAGGAGCTTTTGTACAAATTTGTCCTACCATATGGGATGAGGGATGTGTCTTTCTCTTTGTGTCTTTCTGCGTATTTTATTAAATTTTGTTGTTGTATTTGAAGATTATGGTTCAGTGTTTTATGTATAATTGCTACTTTACTTTTGAGTCTTCTGTCCTGAAGGCTTTCTAAATTTAGTGATTTTATTCAGTGTTACTCTAGTCAAATGTGAATATTTGTTTGTTATGAATCTCACTGCTCTATTTTGTGTCTTTTCCAGTTTCTTAACTCTTTCTCTCCGAACTGACGATACCAGCGTTGATTCCACCAGAATGTGGTAAATACTTGCGAAGAGAAAGAGTTAATGTTTTCTTGAGTTGAGGTTCTGAGTCATTGGACACAAAGGAAAACGTTTCCCAATGTCTCAATCTTTTCGTTTTTTTCCTTCCTTTTATGTTTCCATTGTATTTGATCTCTAAAAGAAATGTCAAAAGTACAGAATAGAAGTAGGTCCAGGACTGTAAGTATTTAATGTTCACTTCTAATCAATTTCTTCAGTCTGATCAATGGTTAGGAAGGAAGGTGGTATGATTCCGATCTGAGTACAGTTTTAACTCTTTTACTGCACACAATCCCTTCAGTTTTTAACCCTTTTACCGCACACAGTCTTTTTCCATTTTGTGTGTGGGAGTGTGTGAAATTATCTAAATATAGGTTGAAAATATAAATAATTAGTATATATTATTAACATAACTAATGGGGGGGGGGGTCGATCGCCCCTACCGCCCCCCCCCCCCCCCCGGATCCGCCATTGGTTCCATTGAAGCATGAAAAGGCCAAAAAAGGAAAGTACGTATGCGACAACGGTGCGTACGTGTTGGAGGAAGGAAGAGTTGTTGTTTTTTAAAGTAATGTCTGTAGTCTAGATACGTTTGAGAATAGGCCGCTCTATTGGTGGATAGATAATGATTCAGGGGAGAGCAAACGTTTACCAGCTATCTCAACTCTTGCTTAGCACGGCTATCATGGCAGCTTAGATCTATGGCTTCTAGATTTGATATCCATTCGAAAAAATATTTGACCAAAATTCTTCGTGATCTGTTTTAAGCTTTAATTGTATTCTAATAGAAAATTTAAATCAGTGTGCCGGGTCGATTGGCAATAGTGTTCATAGGGTAGCACGGATGCAACGTTACTGTGATTATATTCTTGTTGCATGTAAAAGAAAAAAAAATAGTTTTAAGACCAGTTAATATTTTATGGTTCAATTGTAAATTAAACAAATTATGTTACAACAATGGGGGCAGCTGTCTATGTGCTAATAAAGACATTTTTCTGTGTAAATTTAATAGCATCTAGGTAAAGTTGCTAGTTCCTTTTTTGTAGACTAAATATGACTTATAAATATACAAAAAACCTAAGGTTTTTGTCTCCCTTGTTTGTTTGTTTTTTCGCCAGATACATTGTGCCAATAACCAGCGTCCGCAGTAGGGCTGCTTGACATTATTATTGTACTTTGATATGCGACTCCTTAATGAGACTAAACAACGAACAAGCTGACAAAAAGTGTATCAAGTTGTTATTAAAATACTGAACAAGCATAAGCTAAATCAAAGTTGCAACATACTGAAACGCTCATTATAGAAGGGAGCCCGGGGGGGGGGGATTTGCACTGGACAACTGTACACGATAATATGTCCATGAGTAACATGGATAGCTAGGTTTAACCTAGAAACACGCATAGCAACGTCTGTGTAAGATAAGATAAGATGTTAACTTTAATGCGAATTCTACAAGAGATACAGATTATAACGCATGTTATAAAATTCTGAAAGGAAAATGTGCTAGTGTAATTTTACTCTGAACAGTCAAAGAACTTTTTTAACAAAGAGCATTCCGTGGATCTTTTAAGAGAATGTTATCAAATTTTTACTATGGGCAGCAAGCGATGGCCCTAAATATATAGATCTGAATTAATCTCGCCCTCTTAAAAAAACAAAAGCAATATTTTGCTAGTCGATAGTAAATCTAAAAGTCAGATCTGGATGTTTATCGGCTTTTTGTTGTAAAACTACCATCTTCTGTAGATGGCTCATAAATATTTAATTTGACAGTGATTTTGTACTTAGAAAAGAATAATTAAACTGCAAAGACGATTTTATTGTCTTATATAAAATCTTATTTTTTCTCTTATCATCTTCATCCCTATCCAGACCGGGCCCGCGCAATCCGTTTCGCATAGGGCCCCGCAATCTGTTGGACCGGCCTTGACCTTGGGCCTAAGAAACAGATGACCTTTATTTCATCTGAATTATTAGATCGCAAGGTACGAAAGGGGGGTACTCTACTTACATGTTTATTGACGAGGCCTCTTGTAGACCTCAATGTAGCCAAAAAGATGAGCACAGCCTCTATTAATGAGGCTAGACTAGCAAATATGTATAACCCCTTTTTAAATCGATGAGGCTCCTATATACACCTAGCACATTCGATAAAACTGAGAAACGCCTATGAACCCCTGTATCTCCGAGCCTGCAAGCTAATTAACACAAATTTTTAACCTAAATTCTCTTCATGTCTTCTTGTTGCTGTGGGGGGTGGGGGGGGGGGGTTTGGGGGGGGAGGGGTGATCATGGAGTTGAACATTAGCGACTCTTCCTTTTTGCTAATGGATTCAGAATAATTTCATCTGGATAGATTTCTTAGATTCTAGTTTTTTTTTATATCAGCCTTGTAATTAGGTTAGTGATATTTTTAAAACATGACATCTATGCAAAATGACAACTAAATATATAAAATAGGGGTGACAATATATATATATATATATATTGGGGGAAGACAAGCAAATACTTGCTGAGCCAGAGCTTGAAGAGTTGGAAAAATGTTTACATAGGGAGCATCATAGCGTTTGCATTCATAAACAATGTGTTCTATTGTTTCGTCGTCCTCCATGCAGTGGCGACACCGTGCAGAGTTCTGCACGAAGGACAATTGGGACAAGGATTTGATATAGAGAGAACTGGTTCCGACACAGAGGCTGTCCTTGTACGTGGACAAGGATTTGATAGAGAGAGAACTGGTTCCGACACAGAGGCTGTCCTTGTACGGGGACAAGGATTTGATAGAGAGAGAACTGGTTCCGACACAGAGGCTGTCCTTGTACGTGGACAAGGATTTGATAGAGAGAGAACTGGTTCCGACACAGAGGCTGTCCTTGTACGGGGACAAGGATTTGATAGAGAGAGAACTGGTTCCGACACAGAGGCTGTCCTTGTACGTGGACAAGGATTTGATAGAGAGAGAACTGGTTCCGACACAGAGGCTGTCCTTGTACGGGGACAAGGATTTGATAGAGAGAGAACTGGTTCCGACACAGAGGCTGTCCTTGTACGGGGACAAGGATTTGATAGAGAGAGAACTGGTTCCGACACAGAGGCTGTCCTTGTACGGGGACAAGGATTTGATAGAGAGAGAACTGGTTCCGACACAGAAGCTGTCCTTGTACGTGGACAAGGATTTGATAGAGAGAGAACTGGTTCCGACACAGAGGCTGTCCTTGTACGGGGACAAGGATTTGATAGAGAGAGAACTGGTTCCGACACAGAGGCTGTCTTTGTACGGAGACAAGGATTTGATAGAGAGAAAACTGGTTCCGACACAGAGGCTGTCCTTGTACGGGGACAAGGATTTGATTGAGAGAGAACTGGTTCCGACACAGAGGCTGTCTTTGTACGGAGACAAGGATTTGATAGAGAGAGAACTGGTTCCGACACAGAGGCTGTCCTTGTACGGGGACAAGGATTTGATAGAGAACTGGTTCCGACACAGAGGCTGTCCTTGTACGGGGGACAAGGATTTGATAGAGAGAGAACTGGTTCCGACACAGAGGCTGTCCTTGTACGGGAACAAGGATTTGATAGAGAGAGAACTGGTTCCGACACAGAGGCTGTCCTTGTACGGGGACAAGGATTTGATAGAGAGAGAACTGGTTCCGACACAGAGGCTGTCCTTGTACGGGGACAAGGATTTGATAGAGAGAGAACTGGTTCCGACACAAAGGCTGTCCTTGTACGGGGACAAGGCGACCTTAAAACTCACTGCTCGCTTCTTCTCATGGGCTCTAAAGGAGTAATTCTCAGCATGTTTCGCTGCCAATGGGGTTTCCGGTTCATAGCAACCCTTCGATAAATCCTAACGACAGTTCTGTGCACAATTTCCGAATGTAAGGATTTATAAGGATTTACTCGTAAACATTGGCTGCACCGTGCTCTAAGTCTAGATCTAAAAGCCTATCATAGGAACATTATAAGGTCTAGTAGATCTATACATTTGCTTAACCAGTGTTCTTTTTTAGGCGATTTGGGGAAGGGGAGGTTGCTGGGTAAAGTGTTCCATTTTTTTTCTAAACTAACATTCATTTTTTTTGTTATTGTGAAATTATATATAGTTCATGATCATTTACACTATTCATTGTAATATGTTCAGAAATTGTGCAAACTTGACGATCACTAGGTTGACTATTGCCTTTAATGTAGACACAATCGAAGTCCTTGATATTGGGATTGTTTCGAAAGGAACTGTCTTTAGTTTCTATGGCAGGTCGAAATTTCCAAGAAACATTAATTTTTTTGACAAATGTAAAAGCTTTGTTCAGAAATTGTTCATAGTTCTTGGCTTCATTTGCTTGTCCTTTTTCCTGCCCTAGTCACAAGAAAGTCCGCATACATTTTAAGCCATACAATCCACATGGGCTTACATACACACACAGACGTTTTTATGGATGGTGTGTTTTCATTCTGAAACTGTGGGGGAGGCTTGTGTATACTATATCCTATGGAAGCCCAAAGGTTCCAAGAAGTATAAATGTTTCTGGTGGAGCTATTGCATTCCTGAAACTGTTGTTATGTAACACAAAAAAATTGTTCGTGTACATCACTCAGTCATAAGTCCCACGTCATTGTATACATTCATTTATTACCTATGCGAATTCACAATGCAGCTAAATATGAAGGGATATTATATATATATTTTTTTAACAGGAGTATTTCTGATGTTTTTCTAGTTTTTTGTTCTCTGAATATTCACATTTCCTTAAAAACTGTTTAAGGAATACTGAATCTATGTTTATCTCATTTGCTATAGTGCATATAGAACTCCGGCAGTGAATCCGTGTCAGTCAGGATGGCTGCCTGGTCATGCGGTTTGCGCGCTGGACTGTCGTTCGAATTAATCGACGGTCGAGGGTTCAAACCCTGCCCGCTCCCATCCCCCGTCGTCCTGCGGGAGGTTTGGACTAGGAAGTAAACTATCTTCAACTCTGAAGGAACATCCGAAACATGTCAAACATTTTACAACAAATACATCTAATTTGTAAATTTAGAACAAAATTACTAATTATCGTAAAATGCTTCTCTTTTAAAGTGAATTATTCCAAACTCATTCAACTGAGACAGACGCCAGAACAGAAGAAGAAAGAAATCTGCGACGAAGCGAAAGTAAGAAATGCTAATGGACCAAGCCGCCATTAGAGCGCGCGGTATGTGACGTCACATGATCCCACTTTAGACGAAAGCTTCCAAGCATGCTTCGCGGGGTTCGTCTGCTGTTCCTTAGTGCCGCATGGCCAGTCACTGAGAGAGCATGGCCACGGCTGAAACCCGAGAAATCACGGATTTGGCATGCAAAGGTTAAGAGTCCCAGCTAAAGAACGTGAGCAGACGAGGGCGTTATTCCCATCATACAACGGGGCATGTCGCTTAACCGGAAGTTGAAGGTGGGGCTGGGAAAGGAAAGCCTTTTTTTATTCTCCATATTTGACTTCAAACAAGTTTACTGTGTGTTTAGTTTTTTTTTTTTTTTTTGTTTTTTTTTTTTTTTGTTATTGTTGTTCTGAATATATGATCATGTGACTTTTTTGATTTGAAATGTGGTTTTGGCTACAGTGTGGATAATGAATATGCTTGCGACTACAGTGTGGATAAAGAGTGTAGATGTGGCTGCAGCGTGGATTGAGAATTTAGATGAGGCTACAGTGTGGGTTGAGAATGTAGGTGTGGATACAGTGTGTATTGTGAATGTAGATTGTGGTAACAGTGTAGGTTGAGTGTAGTTGTGGCTACAGCGTGGATTCAGAGTGTAGATGTGGCAACAGTGTGGATTGAGAGTTCAGATGTGGCTACAGAGTGGATTGAGAATGTAGATGGGGCTACAGTGTGGGTTGAGAATGTAGATGGGGCTACAGTGTGGATTGAAAATGTAGATGTTGCTACAGTGTGGATTGAGAATGTAGATGTGGCTACAGTGTGGGTTGAGAATGTAGGTGTGGATACAATGTGGATTGAGAATGTAGATGTGGTAACAGTGTGGATTGAGAATGTAGATGTGGCTACAGTGTGGATTGAGAATGTAGATGGGGCTACAGTGTGGGTTGAGAATGTAGATGGGGCTACAGTGTGGGTTGAGAATGTAGATGTGGCTACAGTGTGGATTGAGAATGTAGATGTTGCTACAGTGTGGATTGAGAATGTAGATGTGGCTAGAGTGTGGATTGAGAATGTAGATGTGGCAACAGTGTGGATTGAAAATGCGGATAGAGAAAAAGACTCAATTGAAATGGCCACACATTAAGAGCATCTTTCCTTTTTATTCTACACCTTGTTATGTCCACTCCATGCCCAACTCACTGCACGTGCAATTTAAATAATGGAAGCCACGCGAGGGCGACTTTCTCCCTTTCATTAAGCGCCCTTTGAAGACGGGACAGTTGACCAGATGAACCATGGTTAGCTTGGTTTGTCAACACACTTAAAGGTGGGCACTGAAAGAAAAACTGAGTGAAAAATATTTGTTACATTTGTGGAGCCATATTTTTTTTCTTACAGAGGATCAAAATGCATATTGAGAAAGTAGAAAAAATTTTGTTTTCTCCCTTTTTGAGAAAAAACAGGTTATTTT